>QKWP01000991.1:14892-102943 GCA_003550325.1 Gigaspora rosea
TTTTTTTTTATTATTTTATTTTTTTATAAGCGATGGGTCTATTTTATTAGAGTAGGTAACTTTAGCGTTTAGTGTTTCTAGAATGGAAGTCGTTTCTTGAGCAAAGGTTGTTCAAAAGGCGAATCAAATATATAATATATTCGAATTGTGGAGGGAACCTGCCTATTTATTGGAAATTTTTTTTATTTAATTTAATTTTTATTAATAAAATAAAAAAAAGTACAGTATGCAGATTATACGCCATTCAAAAAAAATATATACATTTGGCTATAACTTGTTATATGGTACTACTTGGTTATTGTTGGGCTTTGATATTACGTATGCATGTATGTATGCATCCAAACGTTGTGGGAATAACCATGGGCGTTATTTTGAAAAACTCTATCTACTGGTATATTGTGTTAACAAATACCGGTAATTATGCACAATCAAAATACCACTCATGGGTGTTATTTTTAACAAATCCAGTTTCAAAAAATCGACCTACATATTTGAAATAACACCCATGCGCATACCCGAAATAGCGCGCACGTAGTCAAAATAGCGCGCCCCTGCCCGCTATTTCGAGAATTTATGGTATAACTTTTGCATATTAGTATTCAGATCTGCTAGATTCTTTATTTAGATTATTCAAATAATATAGATAATGGATAATAACTTTGTTCAACAAATAATTATCCAGATAATTACTTTAATTTTAGATAATTATTATAGATAATCTGTATTAATGTATATGGTGAAACAGTAAAATGGTAAAATTGAAGAATTTAAAGCATTCATTTATTAATATTATTGTCTAATATATGCATTTTAATTCATCAATAAATGTAAGTTGTAAAGGGCTCCTGTCATGGGACTTTTTCTTAATTTGTGTACTTTAAGGATTTTCTGTTTGTTTATGTTATTATGATAGTAATATTTCTTCTATTACGAAATGTAGATAGTAGAATCACCTTAGCCCCAAATAGGACAAGTAATTTGCTATAGTAAATTCGAGTTCAAGCACATTTCACTGCTAGTATTTGTTTGTTTCTTTAAATAATAAGCACTTACCAGTTTTTGCATGTGGCATTTATGCTGTTATTGTTTGTTTATTCTTCTTTCTTCTGCTAAGCCATGTAATTTATCGCAGTTTTGCATATGGCATTCTGTAGCCACTATTTGTTTACACCCTTTTTTGTTAAACAATGTATTTAGCACAGTCTTTAGTTCTGATAATATTGTGTTACAGTACTGGCACATGAATTTTGGCACTGGCAAATGAAAAGCCTGAAAAGACCTTGTCACCCCAAGTGTGCCTCAAGGCATAGGAATAGGCTCTAATTATGTTTAGAGAAAAGTGTAGTCATTGTGAGTCAGAGATGTCCTATAGAATTTAATAGAGTTAGTAAATGTAATCTAAATTTCATGTATTTATTAAGAGGGGAAAAAGTATATAATACCCTTCTTTTCGCTTTAATAAGTTTAACTCACTTGGAGTTTGAAAAACAAATAACTCAGAGAAGAGTTATAGTTTAATGTTGTAGAGTGATAACCTTCGAAATTAGAGTAGAAGTATTAGCTCTAGTAGTTATCCTGAGAAAGCCTTGAATTGATAAACTGTAATAATCATAAACCGATAATTACCCCCTACGATACATCGAATTCATATCAGATTCAATTCTGTGATCATGTGATACCATAAAGTCACTTAACAATCGATCCCCGCATCACTACAGCAAGACCCAAGGAAACTCAAGACCCGGACCAAATCAACCACGCCTCTTTATGCCTACCAATTCGAGGATCTAGAGTTTGCACGCCTGTAGGGCATTGTTTTGGATAGATAGTAGTGTTATTAGTTGTATTTAGTTAGAGACCCGATATCCGCGCCTGTCACAACATCCATCCATTTCAATTACTATTCCATTTTGGCAATGATATTATAACCATTCCATTTATATGGTTCATGCCAGGTGATTTTTGATAATAATTGAACATTTCCTTTCCAAATTGACTCCATTTTGAATCTCATATATATACATTTATTTATATAAAAATTATATTTTTTTTATTATTATCATAAAATTATTTATATAATAATTATATTTTTTTTATTATTATCATAAAATTATCGTCAGTCAGTATCCTGTACATTTTTACCAATCATTTGTTCATGTGATGAGAAAATGTTGTATACTTTTTTTAATCGTTCGCTATTTTCAAATTACAGGCTGTGAGAATATTTATACATACGATGTACGAACTGTAAATATTTAATTGCTTGCTTGGAAAGCATGAGTGTGTATATGAATTTAACCTTTTAAAGATATGTGTTCGTGAATGTTTGATATGTATTAGCGTACTATATGATTTGATGCTGCTAAATTTATTAGAATAAATGCGAACTTGGAAAATCAACATTTCTGATTTCAGTGTTCTATCTTGTTATAGGTAATGTTAAGTGGATCAATACGTATATACACTGATGTGACGGCAATCAATATCAGCAATTAAACGACGACTATGAGAAAATAAATTACAGAATCAGGTATCGCATTTTAAATGTTAGATTAACAATTTTATGCAACACAAAATACAGGAGCAAGTGTTACGTCGGATGCGAAGATGTAACATGCGAAATTTCTATATGAATTCACATACTTGCTTCGCCATATGCATTTATCTAATAAGATGCAAGATTTTGCGTACGAACGCCATTTAAATTGTAGTATAATTATACACTACGTGAAATCTTCAATATCACTCCGTTCTTGGTATGAAGCTTTCATACTAAATATGGAATATATAAATTGTATCAGCATTTATCACGAGAACAATATGTAGAAAAATTCCGGAACAACCCAGGTTATACTTCCGATTGTGTTGAGATCTCAGAAATATATAATAACCCGGAGCAAAGTTATTACTTAAAATCCAGGTTGTCCATATATCTGGAGCAATCCTGGGTTGCTCCATACGGATTATCTTGCTTGAAATTAAACTAGCGCATCTACAATTTCTCAAGTATTTGATTTAATAGTTAAATTGTATGACACAAATCTGCGATACACAAAATTTATATTATAGGTTTATCTAGTACGAAATATATGTCTAATAATTAACAGATAATCTAGATAGTTATCCGGATAATGGAATTATGAACAGATAGATAACAGATAATGATTTCTTTCAACAGATATTTATCTTCAGATAAACAGATTATCTAGTTCCGAACACTACTGCATGTAAAGCATAACATGAAGGTCGAATGATTCAGAGTGATTCAACCGATTTTCTTATAGTACGGCACGAAAGCTTCAAGTTTTACTTAATACGCTTAGTGAGTTCACAGAAGAGATAATCTACCCGAGCTTCCGAAAAAAGTATTGTAAAACGCATAAACAAATTTTTAAATCAATTGCGTAACGATCTACTAAATCGTGGCACTCGGGACGGTCTCCCCTGTTATGCCATCCATATAGATTCCTCAAAAATCCTACGTGGGATTGTGTGATTTGCGGATCGATAATCAATCAACTTTCAAAATATATTGGGTCTCCTCGCAGTGAACAAATCATATTGCGCATCCCGCTCGGGGACAAAATACCCCCCCGTGCATCATGCACGTGTCCATCACTAATACAGATCTGTTTGATCATCCATATGGGTTGTAATGAATAACCCAGTTACACACGGGTATTCATATTCCGTGAACCCGTGTGTGTAACGGGTTATTCAACATACCATAACAACTATCTTATTGCACGGTGTCTGACGTAACAATCCCGTGCCAATAAGTAGATGAAAAAAACACGGGTTGTCACATAAGACCCGTGCAATAATATCATATTTTGCACCTGATAGCACGCGGGTCTGATATTTTTCACATGCTTTTGTTAAATTCGACTAATCGAAAACATTAAAATAAATTATATAGATATAGATAATTATTAGTGATGAGCTAATCCGCACGGGATAGACAAATGGGCCAATCCATATTGATGTACATATAATGCATTTCTATGTAGAACTTTTTACTTTTTATTATCGTTCTACTTATATATACATATTAGTACGTATGAAGCAGAAAATTCAAAAGTTTGATTAATATATTGAAAATCAAAATATTAAATATCAAGATAGTAAAGTTCAAGATATTGAAGAATAAAAATAATAGTAAGAAAACATATAATAATTTTATAACAATTTAAGTTTTGATAATAAAATAATATAAAAAAATATAAAATATAAAATATGAAAAAAATGTAAAATTAAAAATAACAAAAAAGATATAAAAGATAAAATATTATATACTGTATATTATTAATTATTAACTTATTTTTTTTATTTGATTAAAATATTATTATATTATTAATTATAAATTTTTATTTATTTGCTTATAAAATTTAAAAAATATATATTACAATATTATAAAAACAAATTGATAGAATTAAGGCAAAATCTGAATTGATAAAATTTAATAATTATAAAAATCCAATTTAATTGTACAAGAAATTATTATGTACGTTTTAAAAGTAGCAACATCTATATAAGCATTTGTATTTATAATATGATAATACATTAAAATTTTAAAAAAACGTCATTTGAAATATACTATTCTAATAAGAAATATATTTCTAGTGCTGATCTTTATATATATATATATATATTCGTTGAAAATTAAAAAATTAAAAAAAAAAGCAGCGATTTGCCCACTATGCTAACTTTTTGTAAATCGTAGAATGATTTAAATGTTAATTTAATCAGGTAATTAAATCATATATAGTCTTACCATGGCTGTCAAATTTTTTGTTTTTTGTTCACAGAATCCTTATCAAGACAAAAAGTAACTTTAAAAATCTAACGAGCATGAAATTTCAAAGCTTTCACCTTACCATCTTCATCTGTGTCTACATAGCACTTGCTCAAACTATTAAAGGTAAAAAAAGTTTTTATATTGAATATTTACTTTTTTCTTTTTTCTAATAATTCAATTTATTCATTTAATGTATAGCATATATTACCGATACCGATTTAGATATGACTCTTTGCTCTTGCAAAATTTGGGTAGAAGATGCTAACGGTAACCGCATAGCTGGTGATGGTTCTGGTCATTACCATGATTGTGACCACAGTATTGGTAAAGAGCAAAAACTTAACTTCACAGATCAAACATACACCATTCACGCTAAAGTTGAAGGTAGTCTTCGAAAAGCAAAAGTTCGAGGCCCTTTTAATAACGATACGTGTTTTCATATATATGGCACTGTTGATGATTGGAAATTCGATCAAACATATTGTTAAGCTATTATCCCATTAGTATTATGTTACAGAATTATATTGATTTAAGTCAGAATTTATTTATATAACTATATAGTAAACATGATTATGCTCGTGTTTTTACAATCAACTCCTGTAATAGCTACTGTATACCCACATTTGTAACGATCCCACTATAGTCCGCTTGATTTTTTGATCTAGATAGTTGCACGACGTCATCGCGCAAAACCAGGAAAGGAATATTTAAACAAACAAAAATTTAATAAAATTTAATAAAGATAAGCAATTGTAATATGCATAATTATCGTATTGCCATGTTGTTACTGCTATTTAACATATTTTAAGAATTTATGTTTCTTTTTTATTGTGCTTTAAAAATAATGATGTTGGAAAAAATTAATAAGTTTTATATACAAAACTACATAAAAAAAAAGTACCCAAAATTTTGAGTTTATATTATTCTAGATCCATATTATTTATTTAATATGATCAATGCATATAATAATAACAATTGACGAACTATAATAACGTTATTGTATGAGGGCAAAAATTAAACATGATATTACGAATAAAGATCAATGAATGAATCAAATATTTTCAGATGTTTTGAGCTGCCATCGCGGTCACAAAACTAATGAAAGATATTCGTCTATTAATCTATATTAGTATTACCGTACAGATATTTGTCTATCCACTATACAATAACCTATAAATATATAATTTGGATTAGGGATGCAGAAACTTTGTAAAATATGCAGTTATGTCAAAGTGTCGTACTAACAAAAAAACTCTATATTATTGTTGCAAATAATTATTAAAATCATGTGATACATAAAATTGCAATTTTTTAAAATTTTTATTTTTAAACAAATTTATTTTAAAACTGTTATACTCAGAGTAAATTATATATAGAAAAACTATATCAATTGATGATCTGTCACAAAAATCAATAGTGTGATCATAGTATAACATGATGCATAAGCTATGTATAAATTCATTATCGATTATTCTCTGTTACTACATTTTTTGCATCATTAATTCATACATATCTGTTCTCTTATAATCAAGTATACCTGTTTGCTACCAAAAGATAGTAATTTCTTAATTCATCTGCACATTCTTAAAATTTTGCCAAGGTACAAAACTCGTATTAAATTAAAATTGCTTGCATCTAGTATACGTATGTGATAATTAAAATAGTTCAACTGATACGAATTACTAATTATCAATGAATATTCGAATGTATTCTTTTAATGTATGAAAATTTAGCTAGCATTTAATATTTAGGCGATCATTTATTAATTATTTCTATTAGCTTTTTATTTATTTATATATTTTTTTTAACTTTTAATTTTTTGCCTTATTATTATTATTATTTATTAATTTATTATTATTATTATTTCTAAATTTTTTTCGATTACTTTTTTTTTTTTTTAAATAATTGTTAAATGGATACCAATTCTGAAAGGACAATTCAGAATCGACATAAATTCAGAAATGACTCGGAACAGGAATACATAAACAACTTTTTATCATGACTAACAGATCTCATAAGATTCAAATTGCGTTTATTGCAATTTTATTTAAATACATTAATTCGATTTTATTTTTTTATTTAATATTTATTTAATGGTATCAGGTTCACTCGGTTTCGATCAACTCACCAATAATTACTTCATAGAAAACTTAATTTGCAGAGAAATAATTTCAGGCTATTTTGTAATCAATTAATTCTGTTTCATAAAAAGTTATTTCAGCAAAAGCTAATTTCGCAGGCAAATTAATTCTAGTCATTGTCGTCAGAGTTATGTTTAGGTTTAAAGTTAAAAAAATTGTCGGTACAATATGCTGAATTAATCGTCTGTAAAATAACCTTGTTTGTAAAATAATTATCTATGAACTAAGTTTTCAACAAGCGTTTGTCGGTGAAATAATACGGATTTAGATTCATTTATTTATTATGTGACCATTGTTTTATTTTTATTTCAAAAGAATCAACAATATAATTTAATCCACAAGAATAATGAGGTTTTAACCCTTCGAAAATTTAATTTATTACAATATTAATTATATTATATAGTAATAACGGTTTTATTTGGCAGGCGAAAGATCCGAAGGATCACAGGGTGATCGTTTTTACATAACAATTAAAAAAGCATCTGACTTTGAATTTAATGTGCTAACCTGGACTACAAAGGGCTCAGGTTGCGGGCATATTAAATTCAAAGCCAGATGCGCTGTTACTGGATGCGAAACATCCAGTAACGAATTTATTTTTCTTTTCTTTATAACAAACAAATCACTTGATTCTATTTGGCGTATAAATAGTACTTATACGACCTACATTTATCATTAAAAAGAAACCGAAATAATGTAAATAATATATTCTATTTCGGAATATTTTAATTTTAAGATTACTTATATAACGTCCCTGGTTTCAGCGCGACTGCGTCGCGCAGCTACCCTTATTTAACCTATGGTAATAAGAAATATTTCGGCAGCCGCAATAATTTTCGGCATTTAGGCATTTGAGGTAGTATGCCGAAAATATCAAAAATATAGGCATGCCGTAATGCTGTAAATCACCCCAAATTTAATTTAGGCACACATGTATACCTCTAGGTCTAATATAACTCAATTTCAAAGCTCACTTCTAAACTTTATATTTTCCCATTTCTGGTTTTGCGCAACTGCGTTGCGCAACTAACGACTTTTATTATGATTGGCTGTTTTTGCAGATCATCTCATCAGGGTCAGTACAAATTTTCCGAAAATGGGCAGAATTAGCACAGAAGGAGGCAAAAATTGTTGATGCTGGGAATTTGTTCAATTCGACAAAAAGAGAAATAATTATAGAAATACAATAAAATTTTACAAAGAAGAGTAAATTCAAATTTTCTTCACGGGGGATTAGGTAAAGAAATCTCGGAGCCTATTACAATGCACAATAGAATATTGGGATGATAATTAGTATTTATTAATTTCCCACATATTTACAGCGTATTAACTGCCAAGCGAATGTTGATTTATTTTATTGTGTGGGAAAATATGTAAGCTCTTACAATACGATTAAGTTTATAATTGAGCAGTTCTATTTTTCGGACACTTTTATTCCGAAATTACAAATATTAACATGACTTCCAAAAGAATAAGCCTATCTCCATAACTTAAAATGCATAGATTCTATATATATTTAAACGTGCTTGAATTATTATAATTTTTGATTTTATACGGCATGTATATGTGCTTATATAAAAATACTAAGCTAACGTGTAATTGCGATCATAAGATTTATAAATCGTAAATATTTATCAAATTTAATCTAATCCCTAAATCATGACTACTCAAGACAGCTCAGACAGTTCAGAAAACTCAGATTTAACCGTGGATTACTTTTTTAAGCTCTCATTTGGGATAAATCCAATTGAATTAGATCCAACAGAATTTGTCACAAATGAACTTACCATTGAACTGTTTGTTTCATTTATAGAGCTGCATTTAAAGAAACAAAATCCAACTGGAATTTTTCGTAATTTATTTCCGTATCTTGTAGATACTATCAGTAGAACAATTCCATTAACTAGGCCAGTTAATTATATCCAGGCGATTAATGAAAATAATGAAATAGATGAAACATGTCAAATCATCCAACATTTTGAAGAATATTGCACGGGTAGAGATTTCCTTATAGCATTTCTTGATAAGGTCCCTAAAAATTCCTTTTCAAAAATTCTCAATACAATTGTAGCAGACAATATTCCTATTCCAATTTATCTTTCGAATGATTCACATTCTCAAAAAAGGCCTTAAAGTTTCAATGGATTCCGGGACATTCTTGCCACTAGTAATTACCACCTTTTTATCTCTATTAACCAAGCTAATACTGAGTTAGAAGTGCCTTTCTTGAAACAACTTTATAAAAATTATTCAAATAAGGCCATGCAATCAGTGTTTAAAATTCAATGTTCTCATGGTTCTCAATGAACATTTGAATTTTTTTAAGTACATTGATATTTAGAAAAGGTTCTCTTATGATGGTTCAAAGAGAACATTTATAAAATTTTTATGTTCTAGATTTATTAATAAGAACAATAAATTATATAAAATGTTCATCAATTTGATAATGCAATTTGATCATGACAAATTCTGTATAAATATATATATGTATACACATATATGGGGTGTCTTCAATTAAAAGGGCCCATTTTTACATTTTTTTGAAAAATGAGTTTTCGTTAAATTCATATAAATTTTGACATGATTGACTTTTTTTAATTATAAATGAAAGTCGAATTACATAATAAAAAATCAAGATAATGTAAAAAGAAAAATTACATGAGGCTGCGTAGAGCCAACACGTCACGAGTTTACCCGATAGTCACCTGCCGTCTTTAACCAATCAATATCGTGAAATTTGATTGATCCCGGATCAGTCAGAAAATCAAAACAAATAATTAAACTCAAATATCTCAAAATAAAATATATGTAAAAATGGGCCCTTTTAATTGAAGACACTCCATATACATATGTATATACATACTATGTATAGCACATTTAAAGTTGTACAATATAGATAACAAATAAAATATTAAGAAAATCATCTTTAAAGATTTTTAAAATAAACATTCATTAATTGTGCAAGAGTATTATTATTGTATAAACTTATATAGATGATTTGTGTCAAATGATATGCTAATACTAAGCAAGGAAAAAGATACAAAGTATTTGTTAGTATGAAATTTAAATAGTTAAATAACAAAGTAATTTGATTCTAATTTATCACATTAACCAATAGTAGCATCAGTAAAATATTATAGAAAGTCTTGTTTTATTATAAGCAAATATGAAAAGCACTTGAAATTTAACAAAATTATTAGAAATTGGATTGTATAATATATTGTGTTATGTTGAAAAAATATAAAGAATTATATACAAACTTTAAAAAATTATTAATAGATAAGTATGAACTTAGTATGTGAATTGTAAGTATAGAATATGAACATTTTTTAAAAATTAATATTCAATTTATTTAATATATAATGAACATTAAAAAGTTTTTGAGAACAATAAAAATTTAAATTATGTTCTTTTGAGAACATAATCTTAGATTTGAATTTTAAACACTGCATGCAATGTTAATTTTTCGTTTTGTATAACCCGCCGACCCAATTTTTCAAAAAAAAATTTTTTTTTAAATTCCAATTGTGTCAATTATTAAGTTTTTGCTATTTTATTTTTTTCTCCGGTGTCGCCCGATGGTGACCTTAATTTTCCAGAATTAACCGATATTTGATTCGTCCGATTCCATATCATGCAAACCTAAGAATTAACTTTGCATGTGAACATGGGCTTATTAATTTACAATAGATTAAAAAAAAAAAAAAATCCGACCCGCAAACTGGAATTTTGGAACACCATGTTATGCAAAACGAAAAATTAACTTTGCGTGACCTTACATATAAATCAAATTTCTACCTGCATTATTTTTAATTGTGTATTTTAACTTTGATCATACCTTCAGGGATTTCCCATTTTAAATTGGAACTGATTTATGATTTACCTGTCTTAATAAGTAAATCTTCATATGTTAGAACTAGGAACCGGTGTTATTTCTTATACATGTGTTATTGACGAAGTGACACATGTCATTTTAGAGTCGGTATCCATTTACTAATTACAGCATTTTTCAAAAATTTGTGTACAGCGATTTCCATATTGTTGGAGGTAACCCGAAATCCAGTGCCGAGCATATCTATGTCCGAAAGAGCTGCTGGTAGACATGTGACCCCTGAAGACCAAAATCCCATGACACATGTGATCCGTATCGTAACTGCGCTGTAAAAAAAAAAAAAATTTTTTTAAAATCGTAAGGAAGATACAAGACCTGATCCTGGCCCTGATACTCTGCAAGACCATATGAAAAATCGTGAAGAAAACATAACCAAGCCTCTGTGATTTCATAGAAGAAAAGAGAACAATCATTGCAAGATCAGATCAATCGATAGTGCTAGACTAAAAAGGAATAGTTTAATTAATGAAATTTGACTGACAATTGGAAGTATGATGCATAAACTGGTTGCATTTGAGGCTTTGTTAAATTAAACGTGGGAAATCAATTGTCAACGATTATAGTGTGATGAGGTTGATAAAAAAAAAAATTCGATTTTCTTCTTTTTGTTTCTCTTGTAAATTTTATAAATAGAGGTGGATTTGTTCAGTTGGAAGGGGGTGGAGAAAGGTTTTTCTTAGTCTATAGTTTTAGAGGATCTTTCTTTTGATTTTTGGTCAGTCTTTGGTCTTTGGTTTCAGTTCGGTTCGCTCATGGTTCTTTTGTGGTCGAATAAAATTGTATCTTTAGTTTCCTTTTGATAAATAAAAAACCAATTAAACGTAAGCCCAATAAAGCCTTACCTTGCCAAATCGATATGCCTCTATTTATTGGCCTTATCGTTTGGTTGTGTTTTTGTGTGTGTGTTTTGTTCGATTTCTTTCGTGCACCTGGTCCCAGTTTGCCTCTAACAATATACACATATGGGAAATTGGGGAATCTGAAAATTTGGATTAGTAAAAATTAAAATTCAGATTAGAACGGGTCTTGAAAACTCAGGAAATATCGTGAATTTCCCATGATATGATGATCTGTGGCCGTTCACACCTTTTTGAAAACAGCTATAATAAAAAAAAAGCGAAAAAAATTTAGAAATAATATTAATAAAAAGTAAAAAAATTAAAAAAATTAAAAGTTAAATAAATAAACAAAAAGTGAATAAAAATGATTACTATATGCTCGTCTAAATATCAAATACTAGCTAAAACTTTCATACATTAAAAGAATGCATTCGAATATTCATATATAAGTGACGCCAAGGGAAAATAGTTTTCATTTATTATTTATTTAAATTATCAGGAAAAGAGTATATGTGGATTTTGGTAGGACATAGGCCACGCGAAGTTATTTTTTCATTTTGTATAACCGCTGACCCAATTTTTCCAAAAAAAATTTTTTTAAAAAAAAATTCTTATTGTGCCAATTATTCCATTTTTGCTATTTAATTTTTCTCCAGTGTCACCCAATGATGACCTTATTTTTCCGATAGGTCCGATACAAAAAAAAATAATAAACTTTCTGATTCCATGTTATGCAAACCGAAAAATTAACTTTGCGTGACCTTAGAATTGAACATGAATTAATTTAGACCAAGCAAATTGATTTTTTTTTTTAAAAAAAAAAATCTGACCCGCCGACCGGAATTTTGAAGCACCAGGTTATGCAAAACGAAAAATTAACTTTGCGTGGCCTAATCGTGAAGATCATTTAGGCATCTGTAATCCAAATTCCATTGAAATTTCTTTTCGTACTATATCAGAAAATCATTCTCGCCTACCACTAGCTATTTCAGAAATTTATTATAATGACCCGGGCTCATCCACTTTTCGTGACACAGTAAAGATATTATCAAAATTTGAATTTTACATTGTAGTTCATATCTCTAAAAATGACTTGATGGAGATAAACTCAATGACCAATCTATTTTTACAATAAATGCCCTATAAGAAAAGTGGTCCGGGATCGCACGGAAAAACAGTGCATAGGCACATGGTCGAGTGGCACATGCTATGGGTCGGGTTCGCACATGCATGGTTCGAGTAGGCACGGGAATCAGCAGACCGTATTGATCTGTATATATGTGCCAATTTAACGTGAAATCACGTAAATAGTCCATGCCTTTTGTAGCAGTTTACTAAGCCAATTGACACGTGCGATGGTACGTGAGTGTAAC
Source organism: Gigaspora rosea (assembly GCA_003550325.1). Lineage (NCBI taxonomy): Eukaryota > Fungi > Glomeromycota > Glomeromycetes > Diversisporales > Gigasporaceae > Gigaspora > Gigaspora rosea. The sequence continues at coordinate 27,936 of QKWP01000991.1, forward strand.
GGGTAAGTAAATATAAATTTATGGTCCACTTTTCAATAGACATTTTATTAGAAGAGGACCAGATAATAGTTGAAGTATGTACATATCTGGAAGCTAAAGCAACTGCAAATGTGTAAAATCTTGCAAGGAATCTTTTTCTTTAAGATACTAGAGCAGGCTTACTTGCGAGTTTTTGAGATATTGCAACTTTTTTTAAAAAAATCGGTTGTGATCCTTCTTTCTTATAGTACTCTGTGAAATGAGCCAGCACGTATCATTTTTAACACGTGGCATTCTGTAAATTTGACGTGCCATCACGTACAATGTGCATATGCGTGCCACCGAATGCGTGCCGTTCCGTGTGATGTAGTATAACATGCTACCCCATTACCTTAGTATCTGTATCATTTTTAATCGTGCCATTCCGTAAAACGTGCCTATACGCCACACGGTCCGTACCATCTCGTGCATATACACTGATTTCCTGAACTATACCCCGAACTACTTTTCTTATAGGGATGACATCTCAGCTGAATGTTATGGTGGTTGTAAACGAAAAATTTTGGTCTATTTTGAGGAGTTAGCCTTCAATTTTTCAGCAAACAATTGAAGATTTATTAAATGAAAAATTCATTAATTATGAATTTTTGGTCGAGCATATTGTTAATAATAAAAAAAATGCATTACTTGAAAAGATTAAAGGAGTTTCATTCCAAAAACTTAAAAATACTAAAGAATTATTATAAATTATATGAACTTTTCTGAAATCTTAAGGGATAATACTGAAGTTTTTTGATCAGAAACAGTTTTGAATCATCAATGGAGAAACTTGAACAATTTACTTGTCGTGCTGATATTTTCTATGCTTCTTATTGCGAAAATGAAATTGAGACATTACGTGATAAAACTCTTCTCAAAACTCCTGAAAATTCACAAAATTTATAAGACTTATCGGAGAAACTAGGCCAATTCCAATTCTTAAAGATTTTGCGAAAATTATTGAAAAGAATGAAATTAAATATATGCGTGAATTTGTACATCAAGCTGATGTTTATTTCAAGAGTCATCTTATCTCATTGGCCCGAGAAAAAGAAATAAAAAATGACTCAGTTGAGAGTGATGAAACCGAAATACAGCACAAAAGAAATAAAGCAAAAAATTGAAGATTTAGATATAACAATTCATAACTTTTGATGAGAATTTGTTATTTTATCCAAGATAATAAGAAGTGATGGCTCATCGGTTTTAAAAAAACTATATGATATTGATGATAAGCAAGTATTGTTATGAATTATTTTAAAATATTAGTATTTATATGAAATTTAAATACGTACTGTGGTCAATCCAAAAAAAACTTTATCATAATTTATCATTTAGGCAACATATAGTGTTTGGATACATGAAGGAGAAGCAATTCAGATATTAGAAGGCGTATCACTTAGAACATTAAATTCCAAATTTCTTTCTTCTGTTTTAAGTCAAATAATGTCAAACACTAAACGGCATTAATTGTACTCTCAGTCATTGGACTTGAAAGTTCTGGAAAATCCACATTGTTAAATTACTTGTTTCAATGTGGGTTTTAACCTCTGCTGGACAATGGTAAAATAAAAAAAATATTAAAAAGTAAGGTATTTTTATATGAACTGGACTAGACGGTGCTCCATGCACATTGTGCCCCTATTTTGATACCTCAAAATTTTACTAGGGTAACCCCTGTTGCACTTCTAACAAAAAATGATCCTCTTGCAATTCTGTACTAATCTTGACCCTAACCCTAGCCCTAACCCTAATTCTAGGCGGAATTAATTATTAGTACATTAGGGGCACAAAATGCACAGGGGCACCATTTAGATTTTTCCTTTTTATATAACTAATAAAATTATTTTATTTGTTTGTATAGTACTTTGATAATTTTTCAAATTTAGTAAAGTGTATTTAATAGAAATCTCTGTATTATATTAATTAAGTAAAAAAAAAAAATAGATTATTACTTATATAAAATTTACTCTTTAACAAATACTTACTAGTGAGACCATTAAAGGTAATATTTTAATTTGATTTTATTTAGAATAAAATGCTTTTTTTAAAATAAATAATCCAAATAGTTTTTCATATTATTAATAAGTCTGTAATTTCGTAATATATAATATTTAAAGACTATTAATATAATATCCAAAAAATAACTATTATCTCAAAAAATATTAATCTAGCAGTCAAATTTGCTATCAAATGCATTTAATAATGCAGATATCTATATTAAAAAATCTTAGTACTAAATTCTTAGATTTGTACTTTAGGACATAATAAATTAATATATAATTCCAAACCAAAAAATTAACTTTGTATAAGTATGACAAATAAATATTTCTAGCAAATATTTTTATATAGAGCATCATTTGGAATAAATATTTATCAAATGTATTTTTGAAGATTATTGCTGATTTTTTTTATTAAATAAAAATATATTATTTATTAATTCTTTATATTAGACCTTTAATTAATTTTTACATCACGTAAATCGGCAATCACGGCATCACAAATTCCGGGGTCACAAATTAAACCATACTACCAAGTGAAGTGATACGGATTCTCATTCGATAGATATTAAAACATACTTGTCCCTATACGGTACACGGGTACATTGTGTACAGAAAATGAGTTAGGGATATACGATTCTCCAAAAGTGATTTCTCCGACAGACCATTTATCCGACATCATACAGGGTTGGGGTGTCACACTGATTAATCAATCAAAACTATGTCAGCAACATTGATCAATTTACTATGATCAGATTTTTATCAAAGAAATTAAGATAATTAATCGAATGTAAATTTACTATTATTTATTATAAAGCAAAGTGCAAGATTCTAAAAGTATCACACAAAATATTGCACTTATTTTTCCAATTTTTTTTAATTGAAAACAGTTCGCCAGAACTGTTTCAAAATGGCTATGTTTGAATTTTCACTAAAGTTCTAATTATATTTCTATTATATTTTTAAGATAATTTTTTCATCCTAATTAATGAATTTTCAAGTATTCTATAAGACGAATGCTTAGAACCCACATATTAATAATAATAAAAAAAAAAATGAAAACATAGCCTTATTCTTTGGCTTTGTATAAATAACTAGCGAAAATTTCCAGGCGATTTAACGTCTAGATAATAAGTTGATACATTTTAAAATATTTAAAAGATCGATATTTAAAAGATCGATTTTTATATGAATTTAATAATATCCGATAGATTTAGGGTAAACCGTAATTAGTAATATCTGCGTAATAGAACAATAATATAATGTAAAGTCTATTATAAGAGGTTCAATCTGTAAGATCAAACTTTAACTTCTGATATTTCTTGAATAAAAACGATTGGTTGTGCTTATTAAACAACATATGTAGCGTCTTAACGATGGTGATTGTAATCGCGAAGATTTGGCCACAATAGTCTTAGTGCAACATAAAAAATCTGCAATATGAAAAATTACATAGTTAGCTGACATAGTTTTGATCAATTAGTCCGTGTGACACTCCAAAACAGGGTGACAATCTGCTAAAAATGTTAGCCGATGTCGAGTAAGTGTTCTGCGGGAAAATAACCTTCGGGGAATTGAGCGGCAACCATTAATTATTATACGATAGAAATCACAAGGTTTCACTTTTATTCAATGACCACCAGTAATCTCAAATACAGTATTAATCGAGTTACATAGGTTGAACTAAGTCGATCAAAGTGATGTATAGTGATGGGCTTCAAATTTCATGTGTATATCATGCCGAGAGTTCTCTTGTCAATGTTTCACTTATAAATTAATATGAGATTGATAATGATTTATATTAATTTTTATTATTGCCTTTACAAGATTTACTACAAGTCAGAATGGATTAGGTTATAAAACGCCACCTATGGGATGGAATTCTTATAATGCTGTAAATATAATCTGATTTTATAGAAATTATTATTAATATGCATAATTAACTTAACTTTGTTAATATTTAAAGCTTCATTACAATATCGATGAAACATTAATTAAGCAACACGTGGATATAATAGCTAATCAAGGCTATCTGGCTGTTGGTTATAGATATATAAATCTTGGTAAAATTAAATATTAAATAATCATATATTAAATGTGTCATCTAAAATATCATCTATATATTTTTTATTTATAGACGATGGCTGGCAAGCATCTACAAGAACAGCAGATAATAAACTATCTCTGATTCATTAAAGTTCGTATTATACACAAATATATTTTGGATTTTGGTAAAAATATTTGGCGAAAATATTGAACTTGTAATCTAATTTTTTTTAAGGTTTCCTTCCGGAATAAAAGGTAATCTGCATATTGGGCATTATTTTTCTTAATATGTATATGGAAGCTATTGTTATGGCAAAAATTCTCCATCAATTAAGATCGATATATGTATATATGTTACATGCTCCAACATTAAAATTAATTACTTTAATACAGTAGAATCTAAATTATGCATTTAATTTTTTAAAAGCCTTCTTTATAACTAACTTGAGTTATATAAATTATATTGTTTTGTTTTCTTTTTTTTTTTCCTTTTTTTTTTTTTTTTGATTCAAGATCTTGCAGACTATATGCATAAAAATGGCTTACTTTTCGGAATTTATTCCGATGCTGGAACTCAAACTTGTGGTGGTTTTCCTGGATCACTTGGTATTTATTTATTTTATTTTTGACTTTACTAGTATGTTTCAAAACATGTAATCATTTAAATAAATTTTAGACTACGAAGATACAGATGCGCAAACATTTGTAGACTGGGATGTTGACTATTTAAAGTATGCTAATTGTAACGAGCAAGGAAGACCTGAACAAGAACGTTATAAAGTAAGTTATAAAGTACTCAAGCTTTGAATAAATATTAATACTTATTATAATTGTTATCTAGATAATGGGAATGCACTAAAGTGTGCAACTGCAGGAAAAATAAGACTACTGTATTTTCTATAACATCTGTGAATGGAGGTAAGATGAATTAGCAAAGATATTTTAGCAAAACTTTTTCAATCTATAGAATACTAAAGTTCATATTTTAATTTTTATATTAGAACAAGTAATGCTTGGTTGTGGGGACCTGACGCCGGCGGAAATAGGTAATTATAATACCTATAGATTTCAAAGCTTGTTACCATATTATAATAAATTTAGATTGCAAATCTAATAAATAATTATTTGTTATTTAAATAAATCAATTTTAGTTGGAGAACTTCTGCTGATAATAATGCATTCTGGCCGTCGATCATATCATTAATAAATTCGCAAGCAAGACTTACAGAATATGGAGGGCCAGGAAGAGGTTGGAATGATCTTGATATGCTTGTATTGGGTTTTGATTATATACATTATGAAGAACAAAGTAACACATTATGCATTTTGGGCCGCCCTGAAGGCCCCTTTAATACTTGGATGTGATGTAGATTTCGTTCATCAATTTTATGATTATTCAATTATTCGATAAAACTGATAAATATTTCTTTATTGTGCTTTAGCTTACTAAGATTACTGATGAAGCAAAAGCATTGATATTAAATAAAGATATAATTTCTGTAAATGTAAGTTTATCCCTTAAAATAGGTTCTATTCTTTATTTCTCATTAAGAATCCTAACAAAATTCATAATGTATTTGGTTTATTTAATTCTGAAAATAGCAAGATCCTCTTGGATTATCTGTATGTCAGGTTTACTATAAAACTGATAATAAATCTTCTTTTGATATTTGGACTGGACCACTTAATGATGGATATGTTGCAAGTTCGTATTGAAACTTTTATACTTTATTAAACTAACTATTAATTTTAAATCGTAAATGTAATTATTGTGTTTTATTATTTTAGTTTTATTTAATCGTGGAATAGAACCAATAAGTATCACATTAGATTTCAAAGAGCATTGCCACCTTAACGGTTCTATTGAGGTTTATGACCTTGTAAAGCAACAACCTTATGGAGACTATACAAATAAGTATGTTCACATATTAAATAAATTCGATTTCTACATTTCATATTAACAATTACATTAATCGAATAAATAATTTACCCCTCTAAAATAATTACTAGTTATACTGCAGTAAATATTCCAGAACATGGTGTAGAATTTATAAAACTTATTGGTGGAAATCGTATTGACGATAATCGCCCATGCCTTAATTATTCCTAAAGTGCATAATTTTAACTATAAGTAGCTGCGCAACGCAGTTGCGCAAAACCAGAAACGGGAAAAGAATCTAATGTATACAAGAATTAAAATCGAGCTTTGAATTGAGTTGTGTCAGACCTAAGATGCAGACATAATGACATAAATTCATCAAATTGTAATGGCTATAGCACTTTCGCCACAACTTATTATAATTATGACAATTTATATTACTATATCTGCATCTTAGTCAGACCAAAATTTAACTCTGAGATTCTATATTAAGTTAATTCATTTTTTATATATTAAAGTTAATGATTGCAAAATTTGCTAACATATGGAACCTACAGCTCTTGGTTGTAACCTTCTAATATAAAATAGTCTCGTAGTAAACCACGGATCAAATGACATGAGATTCATTGATTTAGTGGAAATAAACAATTATACTAAATAACATTACTTGCGTTCGTTTTAAGTTCCTAGTAGTATTCTATGAAGTGTAAAACAAATAATGTTCTCAGTAATGTCGTACTTGAAGTTGCAACTTCAAACGCATCAAAGTTAAAGTTTCCTAAAATTACTAACTAATGCATGCGAGATGATCTAATTTAAGAATTAATTTCAGTCAGGCGACTGAAATTGCAGATGTTAACTTCAATACAGCTAAATGAAATATCCACAAACCTCAAACTGATTATCCATAAAAATGCTAGCATACATCGAATAAGGGGCCCAAAAAGAGAAAGCATAACAAGATGAATTTACTATGCAGACCAAATATACTTTGCAAAAAGTTTACAATGACTTCTTTGGATCTTATTATAGCTCTTGCATTAAAAAAAGAAAAGACATTAACAAATGCACTTTCAGAAAACAATTTAAATCTTTAACATAAAAACTTGAATTAGAAGGTGGCAAAGCATTAGCCGATGTATTTTGCAAAAATCCCGTCTAAGCAGACTCTACGCTAGTTATGAAATATGCGAATTAAAGAATTGATAAACCAAATAATATCAGCATAGACGTGAATAAAACAAGTAAAACAAGTATAAATTGCGCCTACAGTATTACAAACATTTTTACGGAAAAGACTCCAATGCATTGGTGGATGTGACCTGAAGTAAGAGTAGAGAATGCCGTCGTGCCCAAAGGGTCCACTGGTGAGTATTTTTTGCATAGTTTTGTTGAATGTAGTTTCGAACAGCAGGGACCGGACAAGTTTTAATAGCCTCCTGAATAAGTTGTTCACATCCTATTCTTGTGTTCTTATTCATAGCCGCGACCATAACGTTTCGAGTTCCACCTTCATAGATTCTTGAAATCCATGTACGCAACAAATGAACAATGCAAAATAAAATATCACACCTTTGTTCACCTGCGCTACTACCGGGAAAGGCTTGCTTTATACTATTAACCTCAGTACTGCTTTGGTCAATTAAAATATGTCGGGGGGTCCAACAGCGACATTTACTTCAGATTAATTGTAGTGCTTTTGCGATAGTTAAGCTATCCTCAGTACATACAAAAAAATGGGATCCGCTTTTCCAACATCCATGATTGTCGCGAATGTATAATGTGAAAAGCTTCCAGTCATGTTTATTCGTTTTATGGGTAGAGTCCATTAATGTAAGCCAGCCGTGGCATTGAAGCTTTTCTATTTGTCTAGGATTCATAAAAACTACACCCTCCATATGTTTTACCTTTCCTCCTTCTGATCTTTGAGAAACATGATAATATTCGGCATAATATCCTTGACCTTCTAGGTATGACAAAGTCTCAGATATGTCCACCCTTAAGCTTGCATTACCTATCAAATGAACGTTCATAGGTCCTTGAATTTTATATTTAATATTCAACACCTCTTTTCGCCTTAAATATTCAATACTATCGCCTAATTCTAGTGCATTTTTCCCATATTCTTTGACTGCGCTAGTAATTGCAGCGGGTTTATAATTCTTAACTGCCTCATTTGTAACTAAAGTCTGAATAGTACTCGAATACTTAAGCATATCACTTTTGTCTAATGTATGTGTGTGATCTGGTGAATTCTTGAATCATTCAACCAGGACCATTCTGGTGGAAGCGGACCATGTTACTTTAATTTTTGCTTCACAAGCACCAGCCGGTCGAACCTTAGTTTTCCTTCGCTTATCATCTGGAACACCTTCTTGATGTGTACTTGAGTTTCGATATTTCATCAAACGGCAAACATAAATTTTCCAATAATCACCATTTTGAAGTTTATTCGAACTAAACTGAGTCCATATATTTGTGACCAAAGGCCACAAGTTGTTATTGAACTCTTCATCCGGTACTTCAAAAGAATTCGTTACATTAAAAAAAAAAGAGCACATCTCATTAATAGTATTATTACTATTATTTGAGGTGTTAATTTCGTTCTCTTTGTTCATAATCATTAAGAAAAAAAAAAAAGGTAAAACCAATACTTGTTTTTTCGATAAAAAGAAAAAAAAATGCAGTACCTACCGGTAGATAAACAAAGATTTGCAGACTATTCACATGATCGATGTTGTATTACCTTCTGTATCTGACCTCATAAAAATATATAAATTGTACATTGCGCAATGTAATACATAACTTACATTTCAAACTCTTTTCTTTTCTTGCGTCAAAATGTCAAATTACAATAATATATTCGAAAAAATTGACAGTTCATCAGATATTTCTCAAATAACCAACAATATTACCCAGTTGTATTTAAACGATAACAATTTAAAAGATGTTTTCTAAATGAAATCGTTAAACAAATGTGTAATCTCTATAATTAAGAAAAATTAAAAGGCAAAAATTGAAACGTTAGAACAATTTCTAATAAAAAAAAAGCAAAATCCAGTAAATATTATCGATTTTTGCTTAGATGATCAAACCAATTCTACGATTCAAATTGTTCTTGCGAGTTGCTATCGTTATGATAAATGGGTTCGAAAGAATGAACACAAAGCATTCAATTATTACCAAAAATCTGCAGAAATGAATGATCTTATGGAGTATATTTCGTTGGTGTCTGTCATGAAGAAGAAATTGGAGTTGAAAAGGATGAACATAAGGCATTCATTTTATTATCAAAAATCTGCAGAGATGGGTGATGCTAGTGGAACATTTCAGGTTGGATATCGTTATGATGAAGGAATTGGAGTTGAAAAGGATGAACGTAAGGCATTTATTTAATCGTAAGGCATTTATTTAAACATAAGGCATTTATTTAAACGTAAGGCATTTATTTAAACGTAAGGCATTTATTTAAACGTAAGGCATTTATTTATTAAAAAATTATCGGATCAAGTTTTTTTTTTTTTTTTTATGAAAAGATTATTAAGTTTTTAGCGAAATGGTATTAAGTTTTTAGCGAAATGTGATTGGTCATATTCATGCACATGATCGATATACAAAATCGATAATCATTCACGTGATCGACATCGTGCATGTAGACAATCAAAACTCGCTCCGCTTTAGCCGACCTCCAAATTTGCTAAAATATGGAACATATAGTTCTTGGTTGTAACCTTCTAATATAAAATAGCTCGTAATAAAACCATTTGTCAAATAACATGAAATCTATTGATTTAATGGAAATAAACAATTATACTAAATAACATTACTTGCGCTCGTTTAAGTTCCTAATAGTATTCTATAAAGTTAAAACAAATAATGTTCTCAGTAGTGTCGTATTTGAAGTTGCAACTTCAAATGCATGAAATTAAACTAGCATAAAAGTTTCCTATAATTACTAACTAATGCATGCAAGATGACCTAATTTAAGTATTAATTTCAGTCAGTCGACTGAAATTGCAGATGTTATCTTCAATACAGCTAAATGAAATGTCCACAACCTCAAACTTGAATATCCATAAAAATGCTAGCATACATCAAATATAGAAAAGCATTAGTGGATGGGCCCAAAAAGAGAAAGCATAACAAGATGAATTTACTATCCAGACTAAATATACTTTGCAAAAATTTTACAATGACTTCTTTAAATCTTATTATAGCTCTTGCATTAAAAAAAGAAAATACATTAACAAATGCACTTTCAGAAAACAATTTAAATCTTTAACATAAAAACTTGAATTAGAAGGTGGCAAAGCATTAGCCGATATATTTTGTAAAAACCCCGTCTAAGCAAACTCTATGCTTGTTGTGAAATATGCGAATTAAAGAATTGATAAACCAAATAATATCAGCATAAACGTGAATAAAACAAGTAAAAAACAAGTATAATTTGCGCCTACAGTATTCAACCATTTTTACGATAATGCAATCAACCACCACTTCACTACTCTACGCAGTGTTGACATTGGACATATGTCCATCTAATTTTAACATGATTGGACTGGACTGGACATTGGACATATGCATGGACATAGTCCAGGTCCAATATATCCAACTATTTACTAAAATTTCTAAAATTATTTATTATATAAGCTACAACAAAATTCTATTTAAATCTATATAATAAAAGAATTTAAATTAATTCTAAATTAGTATAAGTTGCAATAGAATTCTATATAAACCTGAGCAATAAAAGAATTCTATTTAATATATAACTTAGAATTAACAATTATCAATAAGTTATACCAAAGTTATAATGTAATGCTTTAATTCTATTTTTGATAAATCATCTGGATTCTATCAAAGTCAGATTGAATTGCATTAGATTATACATATTTAAAGTTAGCATTTAAGCATATCCTTAGATTTGTTATTCAAGTTCTTTGACCAATCTGATTAAAAATCTCTAATCAGGATATCTAAATTTATTTGGATTGAAGGATCAATCTGAATTGTCAAACTTAGATTGTGTTCTACTATACATATAGTAATTTTATAATAATTATTATTACTATTAATTAGGCTGACTATTACAATTACAGAAATTGGTAGTTTTTTATACTGTATATTGCCAAAATAAGCTACCTCCAAAAATAAGCTACTCCAAAAACATCTTTAACTCAAAAATAAGCTGCCTCATGAGTGATGAAAGTTACTACATAGTAAAGTCCAAACTTTACTAAGCAAATCAATTAAAGCCACTTAAGTAAACTTATCCAGGAGATTAAAATATGTATACCCTAAAATTTATAACAAAATTGGAGAACTTTTTATTAATTAACTTTTAATTTTTACATTTAACAAAGAGATTAAAATTTTATTAACAAAAATATATTCATTGAATATAAAAATTAAAAGTCAAATAATAAAAAGTGCTCATATTTTGATGAAACTTTCAGAATATGTGTAATGTAGTTCCCAAACAAGTTTACTTAAATGCTAATAATCGATTTACATAGTAGAATTTAGACTTTACTATGCAATGACTATTGGTGATTGACCAAAAATTGATTATATCTAAAAATAAGCTACCCTGGATTTTTTTGTGTCCAAAATTGTTCTAAAGAGGTAGCTTATTTTCAGAAACATATGGTAGTAACTATAGTAATCTTTAAATTGTTAAATTATTTGAATTTTATCTTTGCATCAAAAGTATATTATAATAAATCAAGTATAATAGTTCAAAAATTTATAATTTGATTGGCCAATTGTCACATGATTATGCACTAATTTAATGTTACACAATGTCCAATGTCCAGCCCCTTCTGGTCCAATGGATTGGACTGGACTGGACATGGGTGGTCCAATGTCCATGTCCAATGTCCAGCCCAACACTGACTCTACGTACTTTGTGCTTCGTTCCTGGTACTTCTCCACATGACACAATGAAATGCAAATTATGTAAGCGCATATAATTGCGCAATATTCCATAAGTCAGATCATAAACAACTACCGGTAATTAAATTTGCCACTTTCAATTACATGTATGGCTTTAAGGTTTCCCCGATTAAATTTATAATTCGCAATTACCAGTGTTCATATATATAGAAGTCATAGCCAACCGTTGCATCCAATCAATTGCTAGATTTTGTGGATGTAAACCATACCCTCCATTTCCATTTACGCTCGGAAAACTCAGTTCCTGGTATACTTTCTCATACTTTTAATTAAGATAATCTAGCTTGATATGCATACTAGTACGTAGATGTCTTCTTAATTGCATAGTGTTATTTGGATTAGCTATCTTTGGCCTAGTTTCTTTAATATACTAGTAAACTTTTAGCTATGTACGTAGTTTATGTTAAGAAATTATAATTATGCACAGAGTGTATGTTGTGAACGTGTAAATCGGGGGGTTATGACCTAAAACTCCCTAATAACAACTATAACTAATCTAAACTCTACACAACTATCGGCCAAGACTCCTAGTTCCTCGAATTGGCAGGCAGAAAGAGGCGTGGAAGATTTGGTCCGGGTCTCGAGGTTCGTAGGGTCTTGCTAATATCCTCAATGAGATGATAGAAGTATAGTAAGGTCACAAGACAAGAGCTATCGGGTTGCCGATTGGGCTTCCGGGTTTCACAGGTAAATCCGATTATTACGTCGATGGTAAGTCCGAGTTTCCGAAAAAAGTACAGTATTGTAAAACATATACAAAATCGGGGCACTCGGGACGGTCTCCCCTGTTATGCCATCCATATAGATTCCTCAAAAATCCTACGTGGGATGCGTGATTCGCGGATAGATAATCAATCAACTTTTCGAAATATATTGGTCTCCTCGCAGTGAACAAATTATATTGCGCATCCCGCCCGGGGACAAAATACCCCCGTCATCATGCACGTGTCCATCACTAATACAGATCTGTATGATCATCCATCCCATAATATCATATTTTGCACCTCATAGCACGCGGGTCTGATATTTTTCACGTGCTTTTGTTGAATTCGACTAATCGAAAACATTAAAATAAATTATATAGATATAGATAATTATTAGTGATGAGCTAATTTGATATTGATGTACATAAAATGCATTTCTATGTAGAACTTTTTACTTTTTATTATCGTTCTACTTATAGGTATATACATATTAGTACGTATGAAGCAGAAAATTTTAAAGTTTCGATTAATATATTGAAAATCAAAATATTAAAGATCAAGATAGCAAAGTTCAAGATATTGAAGAAAAAAAAATAATAGTAAGAAAACATATAATAATTTTATAACAATTTAAGTTTTGATAATAATATAATATAAAAAAATATAAAATATAAAATATGAAAAAATGTAAAATTAAAAATAACAAAAAAGATATAAAAGATAAAATATTATATACTGTATATTATTAATGATTAATTTATTTTTTTTTTATTTGGTTAAAATATTATTATATTATTAATAATTATTAATTTTTATTTATTTGCTTATAAAATTTAAAAAATATATATTACAATATTATAAAAACAAATTGATAAAATTAAGGCAAAACCTGAATAGATAAAATTTAATAATTATAAAATTCAATTTAATTGTACAAGAAATTATGTATTTACGTTTTAAAAGTAACAACATCTATATAAGCATTTGTATTTATAATATGATAATACATTAAAATTTTAAAAAAAAACGTCATTTCAAATATACTATTTTAATAAGAAATAAATTTCTAGTGCTGATCTTTATATATATATATATTTATTTTCGTTGAAAATTAAAAAATTAAAAAAAAAAGCAACGATTTGCCCACTATGCTAACTTTTTGTAAATCGTAGAATGATTTAAATGATAATTAATCAGGTAATTAAATCATATATAGTCTTACCATGGCTGTCAAATTTTTTGTTTTTTGTTCACAGAATCCCTATCAAGACAAAAAGTAACTAACGAGCATGAAATTTCAAAGCTTATACCTTACTATCTTCATCTGAGTCTACATAGCACTTGCTCAAACTATTAAAGGTAAAAAAAGTTTTTATATTGAATATTTTCTTTTTTCTTTTTTCTAATAATTCGATTTATTCATTTAATGTATAGCATATATTACCGATACCGATTTAGATATGACTCTTTGCTCTTGCAAAATTTGGGTAGAAGATACTAACGGTAACCGCATAGCTGGTAATGGTTCTGGTCATTACCATGATTGTGACCACAGTATTGGCAAAGAGCAAAAACTTAACGTCCCAGATCAAACATACACCATTCACGCTAGAGTTGAAGGTAGTCTTCGAAAAGCAAAAGTTCGAGGCCCTTTTAATAGCGATACGTGTTTTCATATATATGGCACTGTTGATAAGTGGAAGTTCGATCAAACATATTGTTAAGCTATTATCCCATCAATATTATGTTACAGAATTATATTGATTTAAGTTAGAATATATTTATATAACTATATAGTAAACATGATTATGCTTGTGTTTTACAGTCAACTCCTGTAATAGCTACTGTATACCCACATTTGTAACGATCCCACTATAGTCCACTTGATTTTTTGATCTAGATAGCTGCATGACGTCATCGCGCAAAACCAGGAAAGGAATATTTAAACAAACTTAAATTAAATAAAATTTAATAAAGACAAGCAATTATAATATGCATTATTATCGTATTGCCATGTTGCTATTGCTATTTAATCATATTTTAAGAATTTTTTTTCTTTTTTATTGTGCTTTAAAAATAATGATGTTGTAAAATAGATGAAAAATTAAAAAGTTTTATATACAAAACTACATAAAAAAAGAAACCAAAATTTTGAGTTTATATTAATCTAGATCCATGTTATTTATTTAATATGATCAATACATATGATAATAACAATTGACGAACGATAATAACGTTATTGTATGAGGGCAAAAAATTAAACATGATATTACTAATAAAGATCAATGAATGAATCAAATATTTTCAGATGTTTTGAGCTGCCATCGCGGTCACAAAACTACTGAAAGATATTTGTTTCATCTATTGATCTATATTAGTATTACCGTTCAGATATTTGTCTATCCACTATACAATAACCTATAAAAATATAATTTGGATTAGGGATGCAGTAACTTTGTAAAATATGCAGTTATGTCAAAGTGTCGTACTAACAAAAAAACTCTAATTTATATTATTGTTGCAAATAATTACTAAAATCATACGATATATAAAATTGTAATTTTTTAAAATTTTTATATCGTCGTACAAATATTAAGCCGATTTTTTTAATAATATTATTTTTAAACAAAATTTATTTAAAACTGTTATACTCAGAGTAAATTATATATAGAAAAAACTATATATTACAAATTATATCAATTGATGATCTATATGATGCAAATCCAATACTACAATTTTCACTTCGACCCTTCAACGCACAGATCTTTTCGTCATTTGGCACTCGCACCAATCACCAAAATGTTGATCTGATCTTTTCGTTCCATAATTCGTCATCAACCTGTAGATCAAATCTTCAACTATATATCGTAATTCAATATTTGTGAATGTGGTTAGTTCGAAGGAAATGATATCCCTTTTTTATTTTTGATCAGTTCGATCAACATTAATAATTATTGGTTAAGATCATCGAAAACTTGGAAGATCGTCAATATAATATAATGTCGTGCCTCAGATGTCGATCAGTCTATTTGTGTAAGATTAGGGCTTAATTTAGACAAATTAATATCGATCAATTAATGCTGGCCAAAAAAATTGACATCTGAGGCAAGTATTAATATGAGACACAACATTAATATCCAATTCCACAATTATTCAGTTCGACTCCTCAACCTGTATCATTCATCAGCAGCACTGCCACATTCTTTTTGCATTTAACTAAGCATAATCTTCATTTCTAGCATTGATCATCTTCCACTGTTTCTATCCATTACTGTAATACTGATAAAATTATTTTAATATGTTTTTGAAAAATAGTGCAATTTTTCAAAATCTATTCTTACGAACTGTACATATACATACATACATATGTATAGTCCATATTATTTTTTTCTCTATTACATTTTTTGCCGACATTCATTTGTCTAGAATTGTAAGTACTAGAATTTTGTTAGCAACTCATGATATAGTTCATGAAAAATTCAATGCAAATTAACTCAACATTAACTTCATAATTTTTGACAGTAACTTGCAATAGAAATTATGGTAATTCCAATAAATTAACTTAACCATAACCATATGCAATGTGTTACAAATATACAAGTAAGATCTGTATCAGAATTTTTTCAGTAGCTTGCGATTGAAAAATCACTATAATTCCAATGCAAACTAACACAACCTTAACTACATATGTGTATTACCAAAATAGTGAGTAAAATTATGTAATAGAGTTTTTTATGGCACTGATCTCATAATAAAATCACAATAATTCTAATGCAAGCTATGTGTTATCAGAATAGCAAGTTCTGTAGTGAAGGTCTTTTACAGCAACTCAACTCATTGATTCCAATATAAACCAACTAAACCTTAATTACATACTGCATACACCAGAATAATAGTTCTGTAACAATTTTTTATAGTAGAAATCATAATAATTCTAATGCAAACTAATTCAATCTCATATTGTAGGTCACTAGATGTTCTGTAAAGAATTTTTTACAGTAGCTCATGATAGAAATCACAATAGTTTTTTGCCAACCTTAATCACATACTATTTGTTACTAGAATAGAGAGTAAGTTCTGTACTAATTTTTTTTTAGTAACTCATGACAGAAATCACAATAATTCCAATGCAATCTAACTTACTCATAACAGAAATCACAATAATTCCAATGCAATCTAACTTACTACATACAGTGTGTCACTGTAACAAGGTTTTTTAAGTAACTCATGAAAAAAATCCATAATATTTCTATTGCAAACTAACTCAATCACATATTTTATATCACTAGTAAGTTATGAATTTTTTGCAGTAACCCATGATAGAGTTCATGAAAATTCAATACAAACTAATTCAAATACATGCTATGTTGTTACTAGAATGGCATGTTTATAACAGAATTTTTTACAGTAATTCATGTTAAAAATCACAATAATTCTGATACAAGCTAACTCAACTTAACTACTTATTGGAATAGCAAAGTAAGCTTTGGGTTGATTTATAGTATAGGTGGGCAATATAGAATTATTATAAGATTATAATATATAAAAACAACTGTTTGAACTAATTTAAGCAAATTTATAAATAGTTACAGTTAGGGTGAGGATTATGTTTAAATTAAGGTTAGGATAGGGTTAGGGTTAGAGTTTTTATATATTATAGTCTTATAATATTTCTATATTACCCACATATACTATAGAAAATCCAAGCTTTGTATAAATACATAATAGTTCCAAACAAATTAACTTTACATATTGTATACTATCAGAATAGTAAATTCTATAACAAATTTTTTATAGTAACTCTTAATAGAAATTACAATAATTTTAATGTAATCTAACTCAAAC
Source organism: Gigaspora rosea (assembly GCA_003550325.1). Lineage (NCBI taxonomy): Eukaryota > Fungi > Glomeromycota > Glomeromycetes > Diversisporales > Gigasporaceae > Gigaspora > Gigaspora rosea. Next base: position 45,383 of record QKWP01000991.1, read on the forward strand.
TTAATCACATACTGTATGTTACCAGAATAGTGAGTAAGTTCTGTAACAGAATTTTTACAGTTAACATACAATAGAAATACAATAATTCTAATACTAATAACTTAATCTTAACTGTATGCTATGTGTTATTAAAATAGTAAGTAAGTTCTATAACAGAACTTTTTTAATACATTCTAAATTAGTTATATCACAATTTTCTGAAATTATTTACCTACCAACTCCTTTCCTTGACACAATATTGCTGATATAATATTTCATTTACAGCACATTTTTTTGATAAAATATATGTTTGGCATTACATTTTTCAACAATCTTTTTCTTAGACAAGAAATCACTTGACAAAAATTTCTGACATATAATTCTAACTAGCACTAATTCTAAATTAAGCCAAATCAAGCCAATTTTATATCAAAGAAATAATTATTAGGGAAATGTCTTATATAAGAAAATTATTGTCAAAAATATGTAATATTAAATATATGTCTTATTAAAAAAATATGCTGAAGATAAAATAGCATATTGGTATTGTGGTAATAAAAAAAATGAGTTGGCAGGTAAATAGCTTTTGGAAAATTAAGCAACAACCACTAAACCATATACTGTGTGTACTAGAGTAGCAAATAAATTTTGTATCAAGATTTTTTTCAATAATCTACAATAGAATCACAGTTATTCAATACAAACTATAACTCAATCACATATTGAAATGGTGAGTAAGGCTATAACAAAATTTACAATAACTCACGACAAAATTATAATAATTCAAATTCAACTAATACACCTTAATCACATACTATACCTTACCAGAATAGCCAACAAGTGCTTTACCAGAATTTTTTATAGAACTCAAGATAAAATGATATTTTATGTAAACTATCTCTCTTAACAATATCTGAAATAATGAATAATTCTGTAATATAATTTTTATAGTAACTTATACAAACTAATTTATATACTGTATCACTATAATGGTAAGTTATATAATATAATTTTTGCAGTAACTATAATAGAAAACATGATAATTATAATGCAATCTAACTTAATTTAACTATATACTAAAAATAGCAAGTTCTGTAACAGAAATTTTTATATTAACTAATAATATAATTTATAATAATTTCAATGCAAACTAACTCAACATAACCTTAATTGTATGCTATGTGTTATTGAAATCAAGTAAGTTCTATACCAAATTTTTTACAGTAACTTAAAATACAAAATACCTCAGCTTAACTAAATACTTATAAGATTCTGTCATGCAATGATAAATATCATGAAATTTGTTTTGTTAGAGCAAATAATTGGCTGACATGTATTGTGCAGTATCACATTTTAGCCAATTATTTGTTTTAACAGAACAAATTTTATGATATTTATCATCACATATCCAATATAAATGTTATTGTACAATTATATACATGCTTTAAAAGTCATTAGAGGGCATCCATAAATAATATTATGTACCCCCTTATAGTTGCACTTGACCCTCTACTATATAAAAAAATTTTCAAAATCCATATATTTATATATAAAATTTTACAAAAACTTGAATATATTGTGACACATGATCTGATTTACAGTGATCGGAAGTAAATCACCGGAAATTTTATAGGTAACACATAAGAGGCCAAATTTTACGTACGATTTTTATTTTATTATATTTTATATAATTACAAAATAATTATATAAAATAAAATAAAATATTTATATTTACATTCCTAAAAAAAAAAAACCCTGGGTTATTTAATATTTACAGTACCATCCTCGGGCTTTATATATTGTCTTTACTCGATTTGGCATACTACAGATAAGTGAACGAATATATTCAATTGATAAGTTATACCATTCCTCTTCTATAATTTTAACTAATTCTTCTAACTTTGTAGGCATGGGTTTTCTGTTACGAACTGCAGAATCAAGACGTTCCCAAAGATTTTCAATCGGGTTAAGATCAGGGCTATACGGTGCCCAATTTAATATATTAAAATTATGCGAATTCATCCACCATTCTGAATATGTAGATGTATGAATAGAAGCCAAATCTTGTTGAAAAATTAAATTTATTTCACCATGATGTTTTTCCATTAAAGAATTTGCCCAAGGAATAAAATATTTTGCAAGAATATCAACATAACTATCCGAATTCATATTACCCTTAATTCTTACTAACGGTCCAACGCCCCACCAACAAAAACAGCCCCAAAACATTACAGAACCACCACCAAACTTCATAGTCGTATTTATACAATCTTTATGATATTTTTCATTAACTCGACGCCAAGTTCTTTCACGACCATCTGCTTTGTGAAGACAAAACCTTGACTCGTCCGTAAAAACAACCATTTGCCATTCATTTACCCATTTTAAATGTTCACGGCACCATTTTTTTCGCTCCAGTGCTTTTCTTTTGTCTAAAAGAGGTTTTCGACAGGCGACACAGTTTCTCCAACCTAAATTGTGGAGGTACTTTCGAATAGTTTTGGTGGTAAGCGTCGTATCATGTTGGACGTTGAATTCGTTAGTGATGACAGCCAAGGGTTCCTTCCGATTTTTTTTTGTAATACGAACTAAAGAGCGTTTGTCACGCGCAGAGAGAGCTTCGGGGCGACCAGGGCGTTTGTTCGGATGCTCTGAGCCTGTCTCTTCATATCGCTTAACAGTGTCATACACCGTTGATTTCGGGAGATCAAAAACTTTTGCAATGTCAAGTGGTTTAACACCACACAGGTAAGCGCCGGCAATACGGCTTCGTTGTTCTAGGCTTAATTCTTGGCGGGAGGGTTTTTTTATCATCAAAAACAATTAAAATTGTGTGTTAAAAAAAAAACACAAGTGAAAAAAGACGTATGTACGTTAAAAAAAAGATTATCATACGTATATGAAATTCCCGGTAGATCTGGAAATTTCCGGTGATTTACTTCCGATCACTGTAGATTATTTAGGTACCATTCTATTCGTCTCAGTAAGACAAATCCAATAATATCAAAATAATTTTATTTGGATTACTGGATCAAAAGTTATTCACAAAAAACTATTGATTTTATAGTAATTTTATAAGAAAGCATAACAACCAATAGTATTTTGCCAATAACTTTTGATTCAGTGATCCAAATGAAATAAAATTGGTATCATTCGACTCCTCTCACCAAGATGAATCAAATAGTACCAAACTTATTAAATTTAGACTACTGGTTCAAATTTTAGACAATGTTTTCTAAAAAAATTATGTTATATTTTTTTTGACCTCTCTACTTATTGAGAAAAACATTATTGTTCGTCCAATTCCTCTTGTATAACGTTATTTATAGATGCTCCCTATTGGCTAACTGAGGTTTAATTCAAGATTGTTTTACTTATATAATTAATGCACAAAAAATAACAAGAAGAAAAAAACTTTTAATCATATGAGCTTGCACAATAAAGTAAGTTATCTGGATAGCAAGAGTAAGTTCTGTAACAAAATTTTAACAGTAACTTACAATGCAAAATAAGTCAATATTATTCATATACTGTGCGTTACCAGATAGTGAGTAAGTTCTGTAACAAAATTTTATAATAACTCTTGATAAAATCACAATAATTTGAATAAAACAAACTCAACTTAAACTACATATTTGTTACCAAAATAACAGGTGAGTTCTGTATTTTTTATATTAATTTTATAATGCAAACTAATTCAACCTTAATTATATACTTTCTGTTACTAGATTAGCAAGTAAGTTTTGTATTAAAAATTTTTATAGTAACTTATAATATAAACTAACCCAACTTTAACCTCATACTATATATTACTAGAAGGAATTTTTACAGTAACTCTTAGTAGAAATTACAATAATTTGAATAAACCTATCTTAATTTAACTACATATTGAATCACCAAAATAACAAGTTCTATAACACTTTAATCATATGCAAACTAACTCAACCTTAACAACACATTGTGTATTACTGGAATGGAATACTTTACTCAAAATAACGCACATGGGTGTAGTGTTTGTAGTCGATTTTGTGTTAGTCGATTTTATTGACTTAGCTGGCTTGGTCAGTTAATTTTTTATAAAATCGACTAAGCCGTTTAAATATTAGGTGATATTAAAAATCATAATAACCAATTAGAAAAAGTTTTTTTTTATTTAAATCTTATCAGTATCATTATATAGATCACAGATTATATATTATAAAATAAGTTATAGTTATTATATGGGTCTGATATAACAGCCTGTGTGTCGCTCTTTACTAATAATTTATGTTGTTTTTATTTTTACTTGTTTGTTAAACTTATCTTAATTATCCCAACTTTATTTTTCGTCCTTTTAAATATCAAGCAACAATTCCAATGGTTTTATTTGTTGCAACTATGAAAAAAAATCTTCGAAACAACTTTTAAATCAGTTTTGATAAAAAAAAGGTTTTTAACATGTAGGGCCAATTCAATGAACTATTTTAAATAAACGTATTTATTTTTTTTGAAACTTTTAAGCAATCTTACAAGGAAAATAAAATAGTTTAGAATTTAAATTTAATATTATAAGAACTTCAAAAATGTTTCTTGACCCCATTAATTCTTCGTCTAACAATTTCAAAATTTTAAAATTCTTCTATTCTAAAAATTACTATAACAAATATAGTTTTCATCATCTATGAAAATTTTAAAATAATCTAACTGAATATAGTCTTCGCACGGTCATAAAAACTTTAAAAATCATTCGACCAATAGTCTTCTCCCGACCAATAGTCTTCTTCTGACTAAAAAATTTTAAAATAACTCGACTAAATAAAGTTTTTCACTAGTTATAAGAATTTAAAAAATATTTAACTGAAATATAGTATGAGGATCTTAAAAATAACCTGACAAAATATAGTCATTGCTCTGCTATAATTTGAAAACTATCAACAAGCCAAACAGAGTCTTCATCCACTACAAGAATTTTAAAAACTGCTATAAAAATTTTAAAAACATCAAGCTAAAATGTTAGTTTTCATTTAACGATGGTAATACTAAATTTTCAGTTTTGCTTTTTATGAAATATAGTTCATTCGCACGGGTATATATTTTTATATATACCCGTGTGAATAAGCTTTCAAAAAAAGCACAGGTTATTACATAAAACCCGTACGATAAGCCTGTAAATAATATAATTATTGAATATTCACTTTGAAAAGGATTTAATCTACTAGGATTATGCCCAAGGATAAGGTAAAGATCTCTAAACCTAAGAGCAAGACACAAAAAAAAAAGACAATTATGGTATATAAGATTAGAAAACTTACCCTTTTTAAGGTCTCATTCACTTTGGCATAAAGGATTGATCCTGACTTGATCGCTGTTGCTACAGACGTGTGTTTAAGTTATTAGTCATGAACAAGTTATGTATGTACTGCGAAAGGCTGCGAAAGATCAAAAAATTTAGCCAAAAAGCATGATCACTAGCCAATTAAATTTTAATGGAATTACATTGTTAAATATAATAAGTGATCAGCCAATCATATTTGGACAATATCATGTGCTATGAGATTAACCAATTAAGTTGATCGACTTTGACTTAGCCTGCTAAGTCATTTTTAAAAATTGACTTAGTCAAGTCGATAAAAAGGGGTCAACTACAAACACTACATAGGCGTTATTTCGAAAATTGCATTTTCTTAAAATAGCATATTGGTTTAGAAATAATGCCCATATGCGCCCCAATATAATGGACACTCTAAATGCGAATTAATAATCTGCTGAATTTACAAATTCAAATAACAAGCAGAAATAAGAATTTTTTTAGTGAAAAAATCTGACTTAGATCGGAAAGGCTATATATAAAATTAAGAAATACAGGTTTTTTATGTATCACACATATATAATGCACAATTTTTTAGAAATTAGAGCTTTACCCCAAAATAACGCCTATGCACATACTCAAAATAATGCACAGGTGTGCGTTATTTCAAGTAAATACAGTATATTATTTCAATGCAAATTAACTAAATATTAACTATACACTATGTGTCAACAGAATAGCAAGTGAGTTCTGTAATAGAATTTTTTTATAGTAGATTATAGTAAATTTAACTCAGCCTTAACTACATAGGGTGAAGTCAGGTATTATGGTATGGGTATCATTGTTGCACTTATATTTTTTTCAATATCTCCACTAATCAGAATTGAATCATTTTAGTATTACAGTCAGACCTCCCTATAGTCACACCACATATAGTCACACTTCTATTTAAGCACCTGATTTTGTGCGACAGACTCAAACATAGTAAAAAAAAACCTCATTATAGTCACAAATCGCTTATTATCACTATCACTATAAAAATTTGATTTTTTAACAATTTTATTAATAAAAAAACCCTCATTATAGTCACCAATTTTTAACTAAATATGGACTATAAAATCTGATTGGGCAATTTTCATATTCACATATATTGAAAATTATCTATTAAAGCTTCTTAAAGGTTTGACAGCAATAACTTTTGATCCAATGATCCGATTTAGATGAAACAACCACCAAAATGTTCGTCTCAATGAGACGATTCTAATGAGCCCAAAATCGTTAAAATCGAATCACACGCTCCTGAGATCGTTAAGGATTTGTATTACTTTACATGTTTAAGAATTGATTAAATTTAAATATCTGAGTGAAAAAGTTTTAATAATCTTAGCATTTGTAATTAAATTTGGATGATTTTGGACTCTTTGGAATCATCTTATTGAGTCAAACACTTTGGTAGTTGTTTTATCCAAATTGGGTCACTGGATTAAATTTTTTAATAGTATTTCAAATATGCGCAAATATATTACTTATTGGCCTTTAATCACATGACCATAATGAGGTATTTTATTTATAGTCACACCTCTTTACAATTATCAAAATAGGGTGCGACGGACTTGGTGATTATAGAGAGGGATGACTGTATTCAGTTCATTTTGCTAAAAAAATCAAAGATTCATTTTCATTTAAAAATTAAAAGAGGATTAGACTTCATGTTGCAGTTGATATATTTTTTTCCTTTTTCCTATTTGGGTAATTTCATCAGTGAAGTAAAATATAAAAATAATACAATATTAAATATCAATATGCATATTATCTATAATACCCTCAACCTTACAAAGCATACTAGTTTTTTCAACGATTTTTGAAAGCTTAGAATATCAATTTTTTTTAAAGTCTAAATTTTTTTTTATTGCTAGACAGTAAGTCAAATGTTATTTTGGTTTAATCAATATTGTGAATAAATATGCTTTATATAAAAATTTTTATTATTAGCAATTCTTAAGTGTACACTCCCCTGACAAAAGTTACAGAATTTGTAATAATCATGACAATCTAACCTTATTTGTTGTGATCATAGCTACATATAAAAACCATTTTTTTTATATGCGAATCGGTCTTTGTGCAATAAGTAAAGTTGTTTGCCATAACGATTTGCACATAATATAAGAATTTTAGAAAATTTTATTAAGATTTTTTGAAAATTATTTTGATATTTTGACGTATGTAAACAAAAAATAAAAAATAATAATTAAAATTATTATATCTCGACGCATTCTTGAACCCTTTAGAATTTTTTTATGAAAATTTAACCCTATATGCTTTAGAACCTAGCGAACAACTTTAATTAAGTCGATAATTAGTGTTAACAATACAGTTGTTCCAGGAATAATGTATTTTAATAAAATTTTCAATTTTAAAAAAATACTATTTTTTGTATCTTAAAATTTTTATATAATGAAATATTGTAAAATTTATAAAAATATGATTCTAAAATACAATATACATATTATATTATACTATATTATATTATATATTATTTATTTTATTAGGTTATTTAATATGAATTTTACAACGTTTCATTATATAAACTTTTAAGATCAAAAAATAGAATTTTTTTAAAATTAAAACTTTATTAAAATACAACATTTCTGAAACAACTGAATTGTTAACATTAATTGTCAACTTAATTAAAGTTGTTCGCTAGGTTCTAAAGCATATACGGTTAAATTTTCATAAAAAAATTCTAAAGAGTTCAAGAATGCGTCGAGATATAATAATTTTAATTATTATTTTTTATTTTTTGTTTACATACGTCAAAATATCAAAATAATTTTCAAAAAATCTTAATAAAATTTCCTAAAATTCTTATATTATGTACAAATCATTATAGCAAACAACTTTACTTATTGCACAAAGACCGATTCGCATATAAAAAAAAATGGTTTTTATATGTAGCTACAATCACAACAAATAAGGTTAGATCATCATGATTATTACAAATCCCGTAACTTTTGTCAGGAGAGTGTACCATAATACCCAGCTCTACTATATGTCAACAGAAAAATAATTTAAATAACAAAATTTTTAGTAGAAATTGCAATGTTTCAATAAAAACTAGCAATATACATATTGTGTGTTACCAGAAATTTAAGTCAGTTCTGTAACAGAATTTCTTATAGTAATGCACAATGCAACTCAACCACATAAGTTCCATACCTACCAGAATTTTTTATAGTAACTCAAAATAGAATCATAAGTATTTCGATGCAAATCTAACTTTAACCAATTCTGTGTATTAGCAGAATAATAAGGTCTATCAGTAGTTTTTACTGTAGTGTATGATAGAGTTTATGCTAATTTTAATATAAACTAACACAACCTTAACTACATAATATGTATCACCAGATAGTGGTAGGTTTAATAATAATTTATTTATTATATTAACACATGATAGAAACATGATTTTTTACATTAAGCTTATGATAATTTCAATTTATACTATATATCACCACAATAAGAGGGTGGCGTGTAAGCGCCACCTGTTGTGCTAGTATATATATAACTTTATTATCGATTATTCTCTGTTACCACATTTTTTTGCATCGTTAATTCATACGTATCTGTTCTCTTATAATCAAGTATACTTGTTTGCTACCAAAAGATAGTAATTTCTTAATTCATTTGCATATTCTTAAAATTTTTGCCAAGGTACAAAACTCGTATTAAATTAAAATTGTTTGCATGTAGTATATGTATATGATAATTAAAATAGTTCAAATGATACGAATTACTAATTATCAATAAATATTCGAATGTATTCTTTTAATATATGAAAATTTAGCTAGTATTTAATATTTAGGTGAGCATTTATATTTGCTTTTTATTTATTTATATATATTTTTTTAACTTTTAATTTTTTGCCTTATTATTATTATTTATTATTATTATATTATTATTTCTAAACTTTTTTGGTTTGCTTTTTTTTTTAATAATTGTTAAATGGATACCAATTCTGAAATGACAATTCAGAATCAACATAAATTCAGAAATGACTCAGAACAGAAATACATCAACTACTTTTTATCTTTACTAACAGATCTCTTAAGATCCAAATTGTGTTTATTGCAATTTTATTTAAGAAATAATTTATACATCGCACGTGCGATGTTGTCGCACCTGCCACAGATCATAAAATCAGGTGTAATATAAAATCAAAACAATTAAAATAACCCATTTTTTCATTGGATAGGGTTAGGGTAAGGTATGGATTGTGTGTATGGGCAAGAGGAGGTTTTTATAGTAAAATTTTGCAAGGAATTTTTTTTGTTAGAATCCTAAAAGTAGTTTCATATACTCAATTTTAAGTTATAGACGATTTTTGACAAAACGAATATTTGTTTTGAATTTTTTGATCGTGTAATGTTACAACTGATCTTGAAATTTGATTGGAAGAGCGACATATAAGGTGCATCGCATGGGGCAATGAATAAAATTACTCTTTATTTAAATACATTAATTTTATTTTATTTTTCTTATTTAATATTTATTTAATAGTATCAAGTTCACTCGGTATCGATCAACACACCAATAATTACTTCATAGAAAACATAATTTGCAGAGAAATAATTTCAGGCTATTTATGTAATCAATTAATTCTGTTTATAAAAGTTATTTCAGCAAAAGCTAATTTCACAGGCAAATTAATTCTAGTCATTGTCGTCAGAGTTAAGTTTAGGTTAAAGTTAAAAAATTGTTAGTACAATATGCTTAATTAATCATCTGTAATAACCTTGTTTGTAAAATAATTATCTACGAACTAAATTTTCAACAAGCGTTTGTCGGTGAATAATTTGGATATAGATTCATTTATTTATTATATGTCCATTGTTTTATTTTTATATTATAAGAATAAACAATATAATTTGATCCACAAGAATAATGAGGTTTTAATCCCTTCAAAAATTAATTTATTACAATATCAATTATATTATATAGTTAATGGATGCATAGCAACTAATAACGGTTTATTTGGCAGGCGAAAGATCTGAAGGATCATAAGGTGATCGTTTTTACATAACAATTAAAAAGCATCTGACTTTGAATTTAATGTGCTAACCTGAACTATTAAGTGGCTCAGGTTGTGAGCATATTAAATTTAAAGCCAGATGTAGTGTTCCTATGAACCTGAACTGAACTTAGGTCATGTTCAGGTTCAGGTTCAGGTTCAGTATTGAACCTGAACCTGAACATTTTTTAAAACATGTTCAGGTTCAGGATCAGTATTGAACTTTTAAAGCTGGTTCAGGTTCAGTTCAGGTTCAGTTCATAAGTTCATGAACATGTTCAGGTTCAGTCTGGTGTTCATATGAACTAGTAATTCTAGGTTTGGGTCCGGGTTTGGTCTGGTCCAGACCAGACTCAAATTCTAAATTTTATTATTAAAACTTTATACTAAACTCAAACTTAATCATAAGTTTGGACGTGCTAGTTCAAATTTTGCAAACTAGTTTGAATCTGAATAAAAATATATGTATTTTTTGATACTGAACAAGTTTACTTAGAGTGAGAAGTATAAATCAGTTGGTAAAATTTAGAGAATCATAGCATTTTGTATAATTTTATTAATAAAATTATACAAATTTCTATGATTTTCTAAATTTTACTAATTGATTATAACTACTTGCACTAAGTAAACTTGTTAAGCACCAAAAAATACATCAAATCGGCATATTTTATTTTACTTTTCTTAAAATTTGAAAAAAAGATGCTTAATTTTGGAAATTTTCATCAAAAATTCAAAATTAAGCATCTTTAACGCAAATTTTAAGGAAAATAAAATAAAATATACCGATATGATGTATTTTTTGGTGCTAAACAAGTTTACTTAGATCAAGAAGTTATAATCAATTAGTAAAATTTAGAGAATCATAGAAATTTGTATAATTTTATTAATAAAATTATACAAATTTCTATGATTTTCTAAATTTTACTAATTGATCCTAACTTTGTGATTTAGGTAAACATGTGCATATATTATGAACCTGAACATGTTCATGAACCTTGAACTGAACCTGAACTGAACTTTTTTTAAGTTCAGGTTCAGGTTCATGTTCAATAATTTTAAGTTCAAGTTCAGTTCAGTATTGAACTTTTAGAGCAGGTTCAGGTTCAGGTTTAGGTTCATTGAACCTGAACCTGAACCTCTATTGAACTGAACTGAACTTCGGAACCCTAGCCAGATGCGCTGTTATTGGAAGTGAAACATTTAGTAACGAATTTATTTTTATTTTTCTTTATAACAAACAAATCACTTGAGTCTATTTGGCATATAAATAGTACTTATATGACCTACATTTATCATTAAAAAGAAACCAAAATAATGTAAATAATATATTCTATTTCAGAATATTTTAATTTTAAGATTCTTATATAATGTCCTGATTTCAGCGCGACTGTGTCGCGCAGCTACCCTAATGTTTATTTAACATATGATAGTAAGGAATATTTCGGCAGCCGCAATTATTTTCAGCATTTAGGCATTTGAGGTAGTATGCTGAAAATATCAAAAATATAGGCATGTCGTAATGCTGTAAATCACCCAAATTTAATTTAGGCATACATGTTTATCTGTAGGTCTAATACAACTCAATTTCAAAGTTCACTTCTAAACTGAATTTCCCCATTTTTGGTTTGCGCAATGCAGTTGCGCAGCTAACAACTTTTATTATGATTGACTTTTTGCAGATCATCACAAATTTTCCGAATATGGGCAGAATTAGCACAGAAGGAAGCAAAAATCTGTTAATGCTGAGAATTTTGTTCAATTCGACAAAAAGAGGATAATTATAGAAATAGAATTATACAAAGAAAAGTAAATTCAAATTTTTTTTATGGGAATTAGGTTAAAGAAATCTCGGTGTCCATATGCACAATAGAATATTGGGATGACAATTAGTATTTATTAATTTCCCACATCATTCCGAAATTACAAATATTGACATGACTTCCAAAAGCAATATGTGTATCCCCATAACTTAAAATGCATAGATTCTATATATGGGCGTGAGTTAATAGAAATCAAGCAAATTTTTTATAATAAAATTTTTTTGAAACTTTGAACAGAAATAACTTAACAAAAATTTAATCAAATTTGATAAAATTTTTTTTAAATTAATTTTATAAACTTATAGAATTAATTTAAAAATTAATTTATCAAATTTGATCAGGTTTTTTTAAGTTATTTTGATTTAAACTTTTAAAAAAAGTTACTAAAAAAAATTTGCTTGATTTCTATTGATAGCAGCCCATATATTTAAAAGTGCTTGTGTGTTATTATCATTTTTGATTTTATATAGCATGTATATGTGCTTATATAAAAATACTAAGCTAACATGTAATTGCAATCGTAAGATTTATAAATCATAAATATTTATCAAATTTAATCCAATCCCCTAAATCATGACTACTCAAGACAGTTCAGACAGTTCAGACAACTCAGATTTAACCGTGGATGACTTTTTTAAGCTCTCATTTGCGATAATCCAATTGAATTAGATCCAACAGAATTTGTCACAAATGAACTTATCATTGAACTGTTTGTTTCACTTATAGAGCTGCATTTAAAGAAACAAAATCCAACTGGAATTTTCTAATTTATTTCCGTAACTTGTAAATACTATCAGTAGAACAATTCCATTCACTAGGCTAGTTCATTATATCCAGACGATTAATGAAAATAATGAAATTGATGATACATGTCAAATTCTCCAACATTTTGAAGAATATTGCATGGGTAGAGATTTTCTTATAGCATTTCTTGATAAGATCCCTATAAATTCCTTTTCAAAACTCACAATACAATTGTATCAGACAATATTCCTATTCCAATTTATCTTTTGAATGATTCACATTCTCAAAAAGTCCTTAAAGTTCTCAATGAATTCTGGAACATTCTTGCCACTCGTAATTACCACCTTTTTATCTCTATTAACTAGGCAAATACTAAGTTATAAGCGCTTTTCTTAAAACAACTTTATAAAGCTATTCAAATAAGGCCATGCAATATTAATTTTTCATTTTGCATAACCCACCGACCCAATTTTTCAAAAAAAATTTCTTTTTTTTTTAAATTCCAATTGTGCCAATTATTATGTTTTTGTATTTAATTTTTTTCACTAGCATAGCCCGATGGTGACCTTAATTTTCCAGAATTAACAAATATATTCGCCCGATTCCATGTTATGCAAATCTAAAAATTAACTTTGCGTGGCCTTATATGTGAGCATGGGCTTATTAATTTATAATAGATTAAAAAAAATCTGACCTGCAGACTGGAATTTTGGAACAACATGTTATGCAAAATGAAAAATTAACTTTGCGTGACCTTACATATAAATCAAATTTCTACCTGCATTATTAATTGTGTATTTTAACCTTTGATCATATCTCCATTTTAAATTGGAAATGATCTATAATTTACCTGTCTTGATAAGTAAATCTTCACATGTTAGAGTCAATATCCATTTACTAATTACAGCATTTTTCAAAAATTTGTAAACAGCAATTTCCATATACACATATGAGAAATTGGTGAATTAGAAAATTTGGAATAGTAAAAATTAAAATTCAGAATTAGAACGGGTCTTGAAAACTCCGGAAATCCTGAAAATATCGTGAATTTCCCATAATATGGTGATCTGTGGCCGTTTATACCTTTTTGAAACAGCTATAATAAAAAAAAATAAAAGCGAAAAAAATTTACTGTAGAAATAATATTAAATAAAAAGTAAAAAAATTAAAAAAATAAAAAGTTAAATAAATAAACAAAAAGCGAATAAAAATGATTACTATATGCTCATCTAAATATCAAATGCCAGCTAAAACTTTTATACATTAAAAGAATGCATTCGAATATTCATATATAAGTGACGCCAAGGGAAAATAATTTTCTATTTATTATTTATTTAAAATATCAGGAAAAGAGTATATGTGGATTTTGGTAGGACTTAGGCCATGCAAAGTTAGTTTTTCATTTTGCATAACTACTGACCCAATTTTGCCATTTAATTTTTCTCTGGTGTCACCTAATAATTACATTATTTTTCTGATAAGTCTATTAAAAAAAAAATCAAAATTTCTGATTCCTATTAATCGGTCCTTCGGTCCGTCCAGGGATCGGGCAGGTCTGGTCATTTTTGGACTGTCGTTCCTAATAAGTTCTATAGTAAATATCAAATAAACTAAATAATATCATAATAATATGCATTTTGAAACAACTATAAAATGTTGTTTTTGGTTAAAATTCAAGTACAAATCCCCTTAGTTTGTTAAACAAGGTTAAACCACGTTTAAGGCCATTTGAAGTTGTTAACATCACCCCCATGTGAAGTCTCCCCCTGAAAACGAACATCCAATCAAAACGCTGAATGACTCTCATCAGTCACCTGATTTATATCAACCAATGAAATTGGCCTATCTTTGTTCATTTTTATATGTTGGTTTCTTATGTTCGTTTTATTTTACCCCCTACCCCTCCCGAGAGTTCTGGAAAAGTGATGTTAACCAAAGAATTAACTTCAAATGGCCTAATGTATAATGAGAACAGGCTATTGTTAATGTTAATCAAATAGAGAAATTTATTAATGACAGCAATGGCGCGATCAGTTGATTACAATTTGTACTGTATTTGTGCGAAATAATGCCTATGGGCATTATTTTAGAACACAGGTTTTAAACAGGCTAATGATTAATTTAGCCAAGGATTTTTAATGATAAAAATTATAATTTGCATTTGACTAAATTAACTATTAGCTTGCCTCAAACTCGTGTTCCAAACAATGTCTATATGCAAATACAAGATTATCTAGCTATTATGTCTACTAGTGTTCCATGTAAACAACTATTTAGTTTAGCTGGATTAACAGTTACTAAATCATGAAATTCTCTTGATAATGAAACAGTTCGAGCTGTTTTGTGGTTAAAATCTTGGTTTACTAAAAACTTACCATTCTAAATTTTAATTTTACAAAAATTTTTTTTCCTGCTAGCAGTTTTTTTTTATATACGTATATTATTTTATAGTGCTTATAAAATATGTATAAAACTTTTATTCTATAACATTTTACCAATTAAATTTTTTTTGATTTTAACTTGGAAATAACCTGATACTAGTAGTATACTTTATTTTTTATATTTTTTTATTAAATATATTAGGTTTATAAATTTTTAAGCATTTGACAGACATGTAAATGCTAACAATATTATATTCATAAATATTTTTTTTCTATACAAGTAATATCTAATTATTTTGTTAATTTACTATAATATTTTCATATATTAAGACAATTCTTGTCTTGAATCAGTACAAGATTGAACATTTGGTATGCCAAATATGATTATATTGTTCAATCAAATTATCAAATATTAAGTGGTTAAAAGTGACAAAATATCTTTTTAACTGATTTTAACTATAATGTTTATATTTACAAAGTTATTTAATATACTGTATTATTTCTAATCCATAATTTATGTATGACTAAAATTATCAAAGGTATTAATTATTGCTCTTTTATATCATATAAGCAAATATTATAAATTTGAAAAGCTTATCGTAAAATTATTTGAATTTTTTATACTGACAAACTTAATTTCATCGTTATAGCAAAAAGTACTATATTGATCAATGGTCCATCCAGTCTAGCTCTGTTCAGTCTAATGATGCCTGACGTATGACGCAATCTGTGTCATTAACGCATAATGAAACCATTTTGTCAAGCAACTTCAAATTAATGAATTAACAAATGACTAAACCTATAATGCATGACGAAACCCATGATGCATGATGAAACCCATGATACATGATGAAACCCATGATGCATGAACCCATGATGCATGACTAAACCAATAATAAATAACAAAACCCATGATGATTTTGATAAAGCATAAGACTATTGTCCATTTCCTTCATAACAGAAATAAATTAGTCCATTTAAAATTAATTTTGTTCATTATTATATCTTCCCAGTTTCTATTCTTTAATTTCGATCTGACATTGCCTAATAATTTGCAACAATTACTTAGATATATCTGATAGGTGTTCTATAAGTTGGTAGCAGTAACATAATATTTTATTATTATGTATTATTTTATGTATTTCTTATTTTGACATAGTTTGTGACATAGTTGAGTGATTTTAATTCTCAATGAGAGTACCCTACTAGCACTCTTAATGAGAGTTATAGACTCTTTACAAGAAGATTACCAAGATTCTGGGTCATATGCATCAAACCTAGTTCAGTGTTTAACCTTAGCTGTTAGCAGAATCTATAGCAAATTACTTAATGAATCGATATAATTTCATTATTAAAATTTTTTATGATCTTGAGGCAAAATCGATCAATTCTGACTAGCTGATCATAATTCTGATGCACTCCAACATATCCTGACCCAGAATTTTGGTAACTCCTATATGAGTTGATCCAATGCTCCGCTATTGCTAGTGAAATGCTAGCAATAAAAATAATCTGTTTAGATTCAATATAAAAGCTTCTTTAATTGACAAGAGTTTCATCAAGAGCTTCATCATCTTAGATAGCACTCTTACAAAAATTGATCACTCTGTAATTCTGTACTTTTGACCAATCAAAATTTAGAATCAGGTGTAATGTGATAATTAAAACAAATCTGTTTTGTTTTCTAAATAAAAATTCATGTAAAATTAAAGCTAAAAAACCACATTATAATTAGAGTTATGGTTAAAAAAATATAGTAGACATTGTGGCTATTAGTAAAATTTTACTAGGAACATTTTTAATTAGAATGCAATAGATGGTTTTCTAATAAAAATTTAGAGCTATCTGTTTTGTATAAAAAATTTTTATATTATACCTGATTTTAAACTTCAATTGTTAAAATTACTAGTAGTGATCAATTTTTTTTGTATAAGAGCTAGGGCATTAGTTTATTAATAGTCAGCGGTTGCGGCAAGATTTTTGTTAATTGTCAAGGGTTTCATCAATCATTAAGGGTTTCATCAATTATTAAGGGTTTTGTCAAGCATCAAGAGTTTCATTAATCTTCAAGGGTTTGTCAGATGCAAATTTGACAAAACTTTTCGTCATCGCGAAAATAATTGTATTAGGCATCATTTGTTCAGTTCTATTTGGTCCTGGACCACAATCTGGTCTGATTTTTTAAAAGACTGGGCAACTTTTACTAGGACAGAATTATAGTATGATTTCCTGAAAGTTAGTTTCCCCCAGCTCATTTTTCTGACACCATATCCTTAACTGAATGTTTTACCTACAGCATTTTTGTTGACAGAATCTTTCCTCTACATACCATGCTTTCTATATTTTTGACAAGACATTTGTTTGACATGACATATTTCTAATTTGACTTTTCACTAACAATAAGTCTTATTGAATGCACTATTTCTGACAAGAATAATAAACCTATTAATCATTACATCATGTGAAATCATGCAACTATATCATTTGTATACTGGTACTATCAACTTAGTCTAAATTATACTATCACCTAACCCTAATCTAACCTTAATTCTATTCTAATTTAGGGGTAGGCTAAAGCCAGGTACATCACGAAATTACCTGATATATAATCTGAATTAGTCCAAATAAACAAAGCGAGACGGCAAAGACAAAAACACGAAATATATAAAAAATGGCTATCCAAACTGTCTTTTTTGACTAAGTAAAAGTGTCAGAAATGTGATTTTACTATATAATAACAACCTCCTAACCTAACTCTAACCCAACTCTAACCCTAACCCTAACTCTAATTAAAAATTAGAAAAATCAAAAAAATCAGGTAATCTCGTGATGTACCTGGCTTTAGCCATCCCCCTAATTTAGACCGAGTACTTAATTATGTGATGTAATGAACACAATATATCACTTTATCCAATAAATATATTTCTAATTAGGGAAAGATCTTGTCAGTAAAGATATTAGAAGCATGTAATGTCAGAAAAATATTCTTTCTAAAATACGTTATGTTGAAAATGTCTTTTCAAAAATATGTCCTGTCAAGGAAAAAGAAGATCGAAAACATGGTATATCAAGAAAAGATTCTGTCAACAAAAAATGCTGTAGGTGAAACATTCTGTCAGAGATATAGTGTCAGAAAAATGAGTTGGCAGGAAACTAACTTTTGGAGAATCAAGAAACAACCCCAGGACAGACCGAACAGACTAATTAACAGCCCTAATTCCATGTTATGCAAACTAATGACCCTTGATGATTGATAAAGCCCTTGACGCTTGATAATACCCTTGATGATTGATGAAACCTTTGACGATTGACAAAACCCTTAATAATTAACGAAACTCCTGACACAACCTCTTACTATTAATGAAACTAATGCCTAGCTTTTAGTACAAAAAATTGTTTACAACCTGTAATTTTAACTAATTGAATTTTAGGATCAGGTGTAATATAAAATTTTTTTACAAAAAATGGATAGCTCTAAATTTTTATTAGAAAACCATCTATTGCATTTTAATTAAAAATGTTTCTCGTGAAATATTACTAAGGGAGATTCCAGAAATCAGCTGATTTTTGTTTACTATGAGCCCATCTCACCCCTACCCCACCCACCCACGTCTGATACCCCAATTAGCCAATTAGATTTTACAATTATTAAAAAGTTAAATATAATATTTAATAGTAAATAACTTTTGATTTACTAGGCCAAATTTGATTATTTAACTACCAAAATAATCCTCTCAATAAGGGGATTCTAGCGAGCCCAAAATTGTTAAAATTCAATTACAGGAACCTGTAATTAGAATAGATTTGTATTACTATAAAAGTTTTATAATTTATTAAATAATTATAACCTATTTATAGTAGCACAAATTTATTTGATCTTAGGATTCTGTGATTGGATTTTAACGATTTTGGGCTTGTTAGAATCCTCTCATTGAGTGGATCATTTTGGTAGTAAAATCATCGAATTTGGCCCAGTAAATCGGAAGTTATTACAATTAAAAATTAATTTTTAATTGTTAATAACTTCTGATCTACTGGGCCAATTTTGGTGATTTTACTACCAAAATGATCCACGCAATGAGAGAATTCTAACAAGCCAAAATAGTTAAAATCCAATCACAGGATCCTGTGATAAGAATAAATTTGTGTTGTTATAAAAGTTATATAATTTATTAAATAATTATAACCCATTTATAGCAACATAAATTTATTTTGATCACAGGATCCTGTGATTGGATTTTAATAATTTTTGTGCTTGTTAGAATACTCTTATTGTGAGGATGATTTTGGCAGTAAAATTATTGAAATTGGTCCAGTAGATCAAAAGCTATTAACAATTAAAAATTAATTTTAATTGTTAATAACTTCTGATCTACTAGGCCAATTTTGATAATTTTACTGCCAAAATAATCATCTCAATGAGAGATTCTAACAAGCCCAAAATTGTTAAAATCCAATTACAGGATCCTAAGATCGAAATAAATTTGTGTTGCTATAAATTATAAAACTTTATAGTAACACAAATTTATTTTGATCACAGGATCCTGTGATTGGGTTTTAACGATTTTGGACTCACTAGAACCCTCTCATTGAGAGGATCATTTTGGTAGTTGAATCATCAAATTTGGTCTAGTAGTTCAAAAGTTATTAATTATCAAATATTATTAATAAATCTATATAATTTTGGTCAAAAATAATTTTGCAACTTTGGTCGGAATTATGAAATTTTGGCCGGAATTACACCTGATACTTTAGCTGACCCACCTATCCACACAGAAATCAGCTGATTTCTAGAAGCTCCCTAATTGCCACAATGGACACTATATTTTCTAAACCTAACACTAATTATAACATAGTTTTTTAGCCTTAATTTTTACTTTGAAAAAAATATATTTGTTTTGAGTATCATATTACACTCAATTCTAAATTTTGATTGGTCAAAATTACAGAATTACAAAGTGATTAATTTTTTGTGAGAGCACTACCTAAGATGATAAAACTCTTGATGAAATTCTTGTCAATTGAAAAAGCTTTTGTATTGAATCTAAACAAATTATTTTTTATTGCTAGCATTTTACTAGCAACAGCAGAGCATAGGATCAACTCTTACTGGGGAGCAGTGTTGTACATTTTTGATGTCTGAGCATTTTGAAGTGTCTGGTAGACAGTCCACCAGACAGTGCGACTCTTACCTGACTTAATAAATCTATCCTAAAAATATACACATTTGTGCAAAAGTTAATTCTAAACAACTTTAATACTTTAATTAATAATTAAATTAGGTTATTGTAATAAAATTTAGGCGTTAAGCTCTGTTCAAAGTTGTCTGAGTTGTCCAAGTGACAACACTGCTGGAAGATACCAAATTCCGTTGTAGAGTATATCGGAATGATGGTCAGCTAAATCAGAATTGATCGATTTTGGCCAACAAACAATTTTACTAATAAAATCATATCCATTCTTTAAGCAATTTGCTGTAGAATCTGCTAATAGCTAAGGCTAAACACTGCCTAAATCTGATTCATATGACCAGAATTTTGGTGACCTTCCTGTAAAATTCGTGTAGGATTGATTGACCAAACACTTGATTTTTTGAGCTATCAATAATAACACTAATGCTATGAATATCTGTTATTTTATTTGCAGACTAAAACCATACCCTCAAATATCTTTAATTCATACTAAAGTTTTAATTACTTGCTAGGTATTTAATTCACTCGTTGAGAGGTTCATACACTCACTGAAAGCCCATAAACCTTGTTAAAGGTACCAGCAAAGTATTCTCGTTGAGGGTTAAAATCATCTAACTATGCTACAAACTATGCCAAAATAAGAAATACATAAAATAATGCATATAATAAAATACTATAATACTGCCAACTTGTAGAACATCTATCAAATATATCTGGGCGATTGTTGAAATCATCAGGCAATATCAGATTGATGTCAAAAAAATAGAAACTGTGAAAATATTATAATAAACAAAAATTAACTTTACATGGACTAATTTATTTCTGTTATGAAAGAATTTATAATAAATAGTCTTATACTTCATCAAAATTATCATGGGTTTTGTTATTTGTTATTAGTTTCATTATGTCTCATGGGTTCATGCGTCATGTGTTTTATTATGCATCATGAGTTTTGTCATGCATCATGCCTGGCGAAATGGGTTTATCATGCATCAATAACACAGCTTGCATTATGCGTCAGGCATCATTAATACAAACCAAATAATTAGTTTTGTGTGATCTTAGAAGTGAACATAAATTAATTTAGGCCATGCAAATTAATTTTTTTTAAAAAAAAATCTGACTGCCAACCAGAATTTTAAAACATCAAGTAATGCAAAATAAAAAATTAACTTTGCATAGCCTAATCATGAAGATCATTTAGTTATCTGTAATCCAAACTCTATTAATATTTCTTTTCATACTACATCAGAAATCATTCTTACCTACTACTAGCTATTTTAGAAATTTATTATGGTGAACTGGGCTCATCCACTCTTTGTGACACAGTAAAGATATTATCAAAATTTGTATTTTACATTGTAGTTTATATATCTAAAAATTACTTTGATAGAAATAAACTCAATGACTAATTTATTTTTACAATAAATAACATCTCATCTGAATATTATAGTGGTTGTAAACAAAGAATTTTGATTCTATTTTGAGGAGTTAGCCTTCAATTCTTTAGCAAACAAATGAAGATTTATTAAATGAAAAATTCATTAATAATGAATTTTTGGTTGAGCATATTATTAATAATAAAAAGAATACATTGTTTGAAAAGATTAAAAGAGATTTATTCCAAAACTTAAAAATACCAAAGATTATTTTTAAATTGGACCTAAATGAACTTTTCTGAAATCTTAAGTGATAATACTGAAGATTTTTGATCAGAAAACAGTTTTGAATTATCAATGGAGAAACTTAAACAATTTACTTGTTGTGCTGATATTTTCTATACTTCTTATTGCAAAATTGAAATTAAGATATTACATAATAAAACTCTTCTTAAAAATTCTGAAGATTTACAAATTTATAAGACTTATTGGAGAAACTAGGCCAATTCCAATTTTACAAATTTTGCGAAAATTATTAAAAAGAATGACATTAATAAATTTGTATATCAAGCTGATGTTTATTTCAAGAGTCATCTTACCTCATTGGCCCAAGAAGAAGAAATAAAAAATGACTTAGTTAGAGTGATCAAACTGAAATATAGTACAAAGAAATAAAGCAAAAAATTAAAGATTTAGATATAACAATTCATAACTTTTGGAGGGACTTTGTTATTTTATCCAAGATAATAAGAAGTAATAGCTCATCAGTTTTAAAAAACTATATAACATTGATAATAAGCAAGTATTATTATGAATTCTTTTAAAATATTAATATTTATATAAAATTTAAATACATACTGTGGTCAATCCAAAAAAACCTTTATCATAATTTATTATTTAGGCAATATATAGTGTTTGGATACGTGAAGAAGAAGCAATTCAGATATTAGAAGGCATAACACTTAGAATATTAAATTTTAAATTTCTTTCTTCTGTTTTAAGTCAAATAATGTCAAACATTAGATGGCTGTTAATTGTTCTCTAGTCATTGGACTTGAAAGTTCTGGAAAATCCACATTGTTAAATTACTTGTTTCAATATAGGTTTTTAACCTCTGCTGGATGATGGTAAAATAAAAAATATTAAAAAAGTAAGTATTTTTATATAACTAATAAAATTATTTTATTTGTTTGTATAGTACTTTGATAATTTTTCAAATTTAGTAAAACATAGTTAATAGAAATCTCTGTATTATATTAAGTAAAAAAAATAAATTTTTACTAATATAAAATTTACTCTTTAACAAATAATTACTAGTGAGACCATTAAATCCGCCACAAATCGATAGTGAGATCATATCGTAACGTGACGCAGATCCTTACTATTTGTTGATATGTAAATCCTAAAATGTAGGAATTTTTTTGCCCACCCAAGGTAACTTTTTTTCTTACTAAGTTAAGGAGTCATGTCTACTAAGTGAAAATTGTAGAGCTCATCGAGACGAGTCTAATGGTAGTCAGATCATTGAAATCGGCCCACTAGATGATGAGATACCTTCGAAAAACGATTGGCCGACTATATGTAAACAATAGGTTTGTTTACACAAAATTTTATATAGCTGACCAATCGTTTTTTGAAGATATCTTATTATCTACTGGTCCGATTTCGATGATCTAACTACCATTAGACTCGTCTCGATGAGCTCTACAATTTTCACTTGGTAGACATGACTCATTAACTTATTAAGAAAAAAAGTTTTCTAAGTTTTCCTTAGGTCGCCAAAAATATTCCTATATTATAGGATTTACATAGTAATTTGCGTCATGTTACACTATGATCACACTATCGATTTGTGGCGGATCATCAATTAATTTAATTTTATTTAGAATAAAATGCTTTTCTAAAATGAATAATCCAAATAGTTTTTCATATTATTAATAAGTCTGTAATTTTATAATAAAAATATTTAAAGACTATTAATATGATAACCAAAAAAATAACTATTATCTCAAAAAATATTAATCTAGCAGTCAAATTTGCTATCAAATGCATTTAATAATACAGATATCTATATTAAAAAATCTTAATACTAAATTTTTAAATTTGTACTTTAGGACATAATATATTAATATATAATATCAAACCAAAAAATTAACTTTGTATGGTCTAAGTATAACAAATAAATATTTCTAGCAAATATTTTTATATAGAACCATCATTTGGAATAAATATTTATCAAATGTATTATTGAAGATTATTGCTAGTTTTTTTTATTAAATAAAATATATTATTTATTAGAAATATAATTAAAATAACTAGCAGTGATAATCACTACTAGTTATATAGCAGTATAAAAAGATCTGCTATTATTTTTTTTTTCTTTTTTTCATTATTATTATTATTATTATTACTAACATTCTTTTTTATTTTTTTATTACTAGTTTAGATTGTTCATCCATTTTAGTCATTCATCATTGTGTCAGTCATTCAGGATTCCTTGCTATATGTTTTCTTCATCATTAGTATCATTTAGTTTAGTGTTTTCTCTTTGTTTCTGGTATCATAAAGCAGTTTGGCCATCCAGTTTGGTATTTTTCTTTCGCGTTTGTCAGCATTTAGCTTAGTGATTCTTGTAATGCATTTTTCTTTATCATAAATATTATTTTCTTTTATTGTTTGTATCATCAAATTTGGTACTTTTTTAGATGCGGATTAATGCTTCTTATGTATATAGCTAAGTATTTCGTTTCTTTTTGTTTTCAGTTTCATTTTTTGTGCTAATGCAGTACTAACTCTTCTTTTTGGATATTGAATCGTTTACTGTCATTCATGTTTTTTTTTTGCTACTGTTAATAGGAATACTTTTATTGTTGGTGTCAAGTTTTGTTGTGTTATTGGTGCTTTTTTTGTCATTTTGGCATTTTCTGGTGTAATTAGAGATAAGTTTTCTATTTTTTTGTTTTGTATTATGTTGGTGTACATGCTGACTAACTCTTCTTTTCTATAACGAGATTATTTGGTGTAGGTAGCTGTTGCATATCGTTCTTTTGATGTTACTTTCAAGCCTTTGTTTGTCATATGCTATTAAGATGTTGTTTGTGCTGGTCATTAGTTGGGACTTAGTTAAGGGTTAGAGTATGGGTTTGGATAAAGTTGTTTGTGCTAGCGATCTAGAAAAATAGAGTGATGCAAAGGTGATAGCTGTAATGAGTGTTTCGCTTACCCTCATAGGTATTGCTAAGTATAATCAAAGCATAATATATTTGTTTCCTTGAAATTTATAATAAATGGGGCAGCATCAACTAAAACAAGGCTTATGGCATTTTTTGCAAAAATGAGTTAACTATACCATCATATAAAGCAGGAATTTTTCTATATCATTTGACATTTAAAGCATTGATTTATATAGTATAATTTTTACCGATGCTTACTTTTTGAAATGCTGTATACGATTAGACGTGATCTTAAATTAGAATTTGGATACCTGGTTGTCGATCTTTGCTGCAAAGTCATAGAAATGGATTCATGTAATTGGTTAGCAAATGTCGATCCAACAGGTTATACTAATAATAGATCTTCATTGTTATTGTTACACAAAATTTTAAACGTGATTTTCTCAAAATATAATAAAAGCAATAAGCCTTGTTTTAGTTGACGCTGCCCCAAATGTATATCATAGTTATATTATATAAAAATGATGTAAAAAATATGCAGTATTTATGATGTGATTAATCGCATAATAAAAAAATAAATTAAATTTTTTTGGTTATACAAATGAGTGGTGATGGTTACGACTAGTTAGTAAGTAATATTCTATTTATTAATTCTTTATATTAGACCTTTAATTAATTTTATACATTACATAAATCAGCAATTACAGCATCACAAATTCCTGGGCCACAAATCAAACCATAACAGTATCTACCAAGTGAAGTGATACAGATTCTTATATTGGATGGATATTAAAACATACTTGTCTCTATATGGTACACAGGTATATTGTGTACAGAAAATGAGTTATAGATATTGTGCCTCAGATTAAAACTTGCGTCAGATTGAATCTGATACACATCAGATAACTATCAATTGACCAATATTAAATAATTGGCAACAACTGGCCTAAACTAACTTCTAACTTTACCATAATTTTACCCTAACCCTAATCTAATTTAGACCAGTATTTATCTGATGCAAGGATTGATCTGAGGCACAATATGAATATACGATTCTCCAAGTTGTTTCTCTGACAGACCATTTATTTGACATAATATGAGTCTGTATTATTTCGCTGACAATCACTTCACCGACATAACATTTTACTGGCAATTACTCACCAACAAGTTCATTTTACTGACAGTTTGTTTCACCAACAAGTTTTTTTTTTTCAAAAAGCACCCTAACTTTAGCCCTAATTCTACCTAATTCTATCCTGACCCTAAAGAAAATGACCAGAATTACTTTGTCAGTGAAATGAGCTTTGGTGAAATAAACTGTTGGTAAAATGAATATGTCAGTGAATAATTGTCAGTGAAATGTTATGTCAGTGAAGTGATTGTCAATTAATTGATTGCCACCCATCATACATGGTTGGGGTGTTACACAAATTAATTAATTAAAACTTTGTCATCAACATTGATCAATTTATAATAATCAGATTTTTATTAAAAAAATTAAAATAATTAATCAAATGTAAATTTACTATCATTTATTATAAAGCAAAGTGCAAGATTCTAAAAGTATCACACAAATATTGCACTTATTTTTTTAATTTTTTTAATTGAAAACAGTTCGTCAGAACTGTTTCAAAATGGCTATGTTTGAATTTTCACTAAAGTTCTACTGTATTTTCGTGTAATAACGCACACCTGTGTGTTATTTTGAGCACTTGTGCATTATTTCAGAATGCACATGTGTGATATTTTGAATCAATAGTGCCAGATTTAATAGACATGTATGTTATTTCGAATCAATTTCTTGTGAAGAGATAGCACATTACATGATCGAAAAGAAAGAGCAACCACCCAATCATTCTGACATACACATATTATCACGAGCAGGATCATCACAAGCATTCGACCCACAAGTGAGATCATAGAACAGTGGGAGTGCAGGCATGGGAAGATCAAGCAAAAAGAGGTAACACATTATTGGCGGTATTAGGAAACAGGAAAGGGTTAGCCTACCTGTAATAAAGATAACTCATTTTGAGTTCAAAAGTTCGAGTTGATCTAGCAGAAGTTTTTTTCTCTAATCAATTTGCACCTTTGAATAAGTTTATTAATGGATCAATGGATATATATATATCCATTAATCCATTGATATATTGGTCTATTGATAGCAATGGACAAATTTGCCGACTTTGTGTGGGGTGCGTTATTTCAAGACGCACATGTGCGTCATTTTGAGTCATATAGGTGATTTTTAAAAAAAAATGCCAATTTCGAAATAACGCACATGTGCATTATTACACAAAAATACGGTATAAATGTTATATGCTCCATCATTAAAATTAGTTACATTAATACAGTAGAATCTAAATTATGCATTTAATTTTTTAAAAGTCTTCTTTATAACTAACTTGAGTTATATATTTTGTTTTGTTTTCTTTTTTTCCTTATTTTTTTTGATTCAAGATCTTGCAGACTATATGCATAAAAACGGCTTACTTTTTGGAATTTATTCCGATGCTGGAACTCAAACTTGTGGTGGTTTTCCTGGATCGCTTGGTATTTATTTATTTTATTTTTGACTTTACTAGAATGTTTCAAAACATGTAATCATTTAAATAAATTATAGGGGACACTTTTACAACAGTTAACCCAGTGATTATCACGAATTGTCACCCTCTATATAATCACATAGTAATTTTATTGGTCAAATAGCAAGTCACGCCTTGATGTAACGTAACACAAGTGGAAGATCAAAACAAAGCGTTCGCTTTTTCAAAAATCGCTCATTTCCCTAAAATTTGCATAAGAAATCACCTTGTACGCCCTAACAAAAAAATTCCTTGAGCAATTTTACTATATGTCATGCTAACAACAAGCCCTATAGGAACCCTAACCCTAACTTAAACGAACTTAAAATTTTTTGGTCATAATCACGTGACAGTGAAAAGTGACGGTGATCCTGTGATTATATGGAGCATGATAATCCGTGATCATCCATGGTTAAGTGTTGTATAATCTTCCCAAATTATAGACCACGAAGATACAGATTCGCAAACATTTGTAGACTGGGATGTTGACTATTTAAAGTATGCTAATTGTAACGAGCAAGGAAGACCTGAACAAGAACGTTATAAAGTAAGTTATAAAGTACTCAAGCTTTGAATAAATATTAATACTTATTATAATTGTTATCTAGATAATGGGAATGCACTAAAGTGTGCAACTGCAGGAAAAATAAGACTACTGTATTTTCTATAACATCTGTGAATGGAGGTAAGATGAATTAGCAAAGATATTTTAGCAAAACTTTTTCAATCTATAGAATACTAAAGTTCATATTTTAATTTTTATATTAGAACAAGTAATGCTTGGTTGTGGGGACCTGACGCCGGCGGCAATAGGTAATTATAATACCTATAGATTTCAAAGCTTTTTACCATATTATACATATTATAATAAATTTATATTGCAAATCTAATAAATAATTATTTTGTTATTTAAATAAATCAATTTTAGTTGGAGAACTGCTGCTGATAATAATGCATTCTGGCCGTCAATCATATCATTAATAAATTCGCAAGCAAGACTTACAGAATATGGAGGGCCAGGAAGAGGTTGGAATGATCTTGATATGCTTGTATTGGGTTTTGATTATATACATTATGAAGAACAAGTAACACATTATGCATTTTGGGCTGCCCTGAAGGCCCCTTTGGTTTCGTTTATCAATTTTATGATTATTCGATTATTCGATAAAACTGATAAATAATTCTAAATTGTGCTTTAGCTTACTAAGGTTAATGATGAAACAAAATCATTAATATTAAATAAAGATATAATTTCTGTAAATTTAAGTTTATCCCTTAAAATTAGGACCCATTCTTTATTTATCATAAGAATATTAAAAAAATTCATAATGTATGCCCAATTTGTTTTATTTAATTCTGAAAATAGCAAGATCCCCTTGGATTATCTACATGCCAGGTTTACTATAAAACTGAGAATAAATCTTCTTTTGATATTTGGACTGGACCACTTAACGATAGATATGTTGCAAGTTTGTATTGAGAAGATATATACTTTATTAAACTAAACTATTAAATTTTAAATTTTAAATATAATTATTGTGTTTTATGATTTTAGTTTTATTTAATCGTGGAATAGAACCAATAAGTATCACATTAGATTTTAAAGAACATTGCCAACTTAACGGTTCTATTGAGATTTATGACCTTGTACACCAAAAATCTTATGGAAACTTTACAAATAAGTATGTTCACAATTAAATAAATTAAAGAAATTCGATTTCTACTTTTCATATTAACGATTACACTCATTGGATAATTACCAGTTACACTACAAAAGATATTCCAAAACATGGTGTAGAATTTATAAAATTTATTGGTGGAAATAATATTGACGATATTCGTCCATGCCTTAATTACTCATAAAGTGTACAAATTTAACTATGCTTTCTTATGCTCTCAATTCAGATATATAGCTTGATATGCATACTACAGTTGAACCTCTCAAACCGGTATACATGGTGGACAGGTTTTGTATCAGTATTGAGAGGTCATTGGATTGAAATCATTATAAACAATTAGATTCATATAGTAGAAACAGACTTGGTAGATTATATTTTTATCAGTTTTAACAGTTATCAGTTTAAGTACATTTTTTTTATTTATTTAAAAATTACATTTAATTCTTTGTGCTTCTCCATTTAACTGTAAAACCGAAAAGATACTAATGACGATAAATTTTGAAGAGTGTTATTTTGAATTTTCATTTCTTTTCTTTTCTTTTTTTTTTGTTTTTGGACCTTTTGGTGGTGCTAAAGGTGACGTGATCCATTTTATCCAATTGGAGATAGTATTTCATACATCCAATCAGAACTTGGGGAGAAATTAAGGCCCCGATTTGGCATCCGATTTCGGATAAAATAAGTGACGTATTTGATTCAAAATATGAAATAATAAATCCGGTTTTTTTTTAACGTCTAGACTTAATTACATGATCATTTACCGATATTTAATAGTTATAAGGCATCTGTATGACTGATAACGGATTTATCCGGTAACTTACGACGATAGTCTGCCTAATAAAATTTTATTATTCGGCAACTATATGGTTTCTGAGTAAGCTGCCGGATTAATATTTTTTAACGTCTAGACTTAATTACATAATCAATTACCGATAAATATTTCTCAAAAAAGTTAATTTTATTAAGTTTGCCTATTTAATTCACCGTGTCGGAATTTTAAAAATAGAATAGGATCTTTTAAATACCCATTTATTTTCAAAATATATTAATTATAAAACTCCCTATTATATAATGTTTCAAAGGCATTTTATTTTATATGCAGTGAGACCTCTATAAGTGAGGACCAAACTTTAACAACGACACTTAGGGAAAAGTGTATAGAGGTCAAATATATATTTAGACCAGAATCGGACGTTTTACTAAAACCTCCGCTAATATTAACGAAAAGTAAACAAAATGACACCTATAACATTATAGGTCATGTTATAGGAATTCAAATATAATATTTGGAAAAATTTTCTGAATACATTTCATGTTCTACGTTGAAGTACATATGGGCTTGGCGCTGCAAAATGGGGTAAACTAATGAATGATCTTCGGAATGCTATAAATAATATAATAAATTATAAGAAAATACAAACTTTAAAGAGCTATACTACAAAATTTTATTAATATAACTACTTTTGTGTTTTAAGTAAAAAATTATCAAGATCTTTATTTGTATAAAAAAATATATATTTTTTGAAAATTTGTCAAGTTACCCCCTTTTTGCATCACCAAGCTCATATGTGACATTAATTCTGATGAAAAAAATTTCCTGTTAAGAAACTTTGTCCAATATTAATTTATCGATGCATATTTCGATATTAATGCGTGACGATTTGGGCATTTACACGAATGGCTATGTGATCTCTTTATTGGAAAACAATCACGTGATTATATGACTTGCGGAACAACTTTTATTTGTATAAATGCTATGATTTAGATGACTCACAATACTATTAACAAAGGTGTGAAGAATTGGTCCATAACATTTATTTTTTTCTAATCAACAGCCAAAATCGAACAGAATGATCTACGACCGTAACTTATTTTGGTTTACTAAGCCTCTCCTAGCACAATAAAAATCTTGATCACAATTAAGTGCCAAGAAGTTTTGATACGTACATACGTACTTACCTACGTTAATACACTTCACGTTGTAATTTGATTGGTCAATCTATACGCATGACACGTAATACAGCGAAACATTCTTTGTATAGATCCAGATATCCTAAATCATTATACGAAGCCTGGAATTTTAATGTGATGCTTGCGGCGATAGAGTACAAGTTCTTTTTTTTCATTAATTTTCTGATCAAAACTTTATTAGTTATTTATACATGCATTTACGTCTGTGTCTTGTTTGTTTATCTGTAATTTTTTTTATTCATAAATACTAAATTTATTCGATTCTTTAGCCATTTAAATTCTTTAACCATTTATAGTAAATTGGTTCCATTCAACATTTCCGATATCGGTAGTAGGAAAGCATTCAACAGATATACATTAACAGTATAAGTAATAACGTTATCGTTATCTATCTATTGCTAATTAATTCCTAAATCGACCATCATTATTAGTTTCTATTTATAGTTTTGTAATTCTTTACGTACGTACTGTACGTTCGAATGATTTTCATAACTTTAACTTATTTTTGAACGAATCACGCAATAAAGGTTTTAAATGCTTGGCATCTGTTCTTGGCAACTGATATTTGTGGTATTGAAACTGTTTGCTTGAGGCGCATGCATTTTTTATCTTTTTTTTGAGTTGCATTCAGGGTTAGAAAAATGGATTTAGTAGTTTTAATAGCGAAACTGATTTACAAAGTATGCGCTCCCTATTTCTCTCTTCTCAGGCCAAGAGAAAAATTTTAAGCATTTTAACCGTTAAAATAAATATTTATTTATTTATCTATTTATTTATTTTATGGATTTAATAATTTTGCGCAGGTGCACCTCATGATTTGTAACGTGAAATCAAACCAACCAAAATGACCCGTTTTTTTTTTTTTAGTTAGTGTAGGGTGAGGTTAGGATAGTGTAGGCGAGAAGAAAATTTTATAGTAAAATTTTGTAAGGAATTTTGCACGAAGAGTGGTTTCATAAGCAAAATTATAAATTACAAGCGATTTTTTTAAAAATATTGACATTTTTTTCGATTTCACATTACACCTGATCGGTCAATCATATGGGTGCGTTACAACGCATATGCATAACCCTTATTTTATTTCTAATTTACACAGGTGATAATCAACTTTAGTACCGTATGTTACTGATTAAAAGCAACCACCGAATAAAAGCAGCCCCCAGATTTTGGAGCTAAAAAATTCGACCAAGTTATTATGTACTATTAGTAAAACTTGACTCGAATAGAAGCAACCCCTTCGTTTTGGCATTCTCATTTTTTTTTTTTTTTTGCAACATTTTGGTTCGGTAACATACGGTAAATTTGCCAATCAAAATTCAGGATCAGGTGTAACTTGTAAATCAATTTTATGCAAAAAAAAAAAACAAAGAATTTTTAAAAATTTGCTTCTAGCCTTGAAATTTTGCTTTAACTTTAAAAAGATTAATTTTTGTTTATTAATCAAAATTGTTTTTTATACATTGTAGATCATAGGTGTTAATCGCATGTAGCTATTATTAGTTTTTTTTTTTTAATTCTATTCAGATGTTGTTTTTTGATCTTACATAGATCTAATAATAGACAATAGAAGATACGATTGCATTTATTTTTTGTACGTCACTGGAGATAAACACAGAAAACTCCTGCTTTATGTAGCCAAGATAAAATATTTATTATTTCCGTTTTTTCACCGACAATGAGATATTATTATGAATTGATCCTTTCATTTACCATTCAGTTTCTAAAACAGGAAAATGATAATTTGACATTAAAGCTTTTGGTAATGTGATGATTTGTATGCTATATACGATTTTCCTTTATATATGTTGGTTTTTCTTTCATGTTTGATTAAAAATGATTTCAAAGAAAATTTTATTTCTGATCATTATTTTAATCTTTTTATTACTTTCTAATGTTTCATTATCATTTCCAAAGAACTTTTCTCCACATATTAACTCTCTAAACAAAAGAAATGATATAAAAGTTTATAATATTACTATCACTAAAAAAAAATTAGCTCCTGATGGTTTTACTCGAGAAATGTATATTATAAACAGTGATGGCAATTTAATCGGCCAAAGAAAATTTAATTGGCCATCGGCCAATATATAATTATTTGGCCAAAATGGCCAGAATTTTGCGGCCAAAGTTGAATGTCAATTGGCCAGGCCAATAAAAATTATTTGGCCGATATGGCCGTTGGCCAATGGCCAAATGGCCAAACGGCCAAGTGGCCAAATTTCTTTGTATAGTAATAAAAAAGAAATTTATATAAAAATACTGTATTATATGCATACTAATGTTAATATATATTCATATACTTACTGGTTTTGTTTAAAGCCACACTATTAACTATAGAACCAATATTCTTGAATTATATTTATTGTATATTACCTTCCCAAAAAAAGTTAATTTAACACTATAGTTATTTATTTTCATGTGCTATTACTAAAGTTACGATAAAGAAATTTACGAACTATTGGAATTAATAAAACTCATAGAACTGGATCGATATTTAACTATACGTGAAAGAATAATTAAATCTAACGATTCTTTTCAAGTTCTTTTTTAATTATAATAGTTTGCTTGAAAGTTCGTTTTGGAGCATATTAATATATAAGATAACTTATGTAATAATTGTTAAGCTATATAAAAAAAATCTAGCGAAAGCTAATAAGTTATATAAAAAATAATTTAAGTGAAGGTTTAATAAGTTATAAAAAAAAAAATAATTTAAGCGAAGGTTTAAAAAGTTATATAAAAGTATAATTTGAGCAAATGTTTAATAAGTAATTTGAGCAAAGGTTTAATAAGCAAAGGTTTAGTAAGTTATATAGAAAAATTACTAAGTGAAGATTTAACCAATCAAATTACTAGTTTTATTTGGCCGTTTCGGCCAAAAATGAGATTTATATTTTTGGCCTTTTGGCCTCGGCCAATGGCTGCGGCCATTGGCCGGCCAAATAACCAAGTGACATCACTGATTATAAATGATCAAATTCCTGGTCCTTTAATTGAAGTAAATAAAGGTGATACGTTAGTTCTCAATGTCAATAATGATTTTGATGAAGTGACTACGATCCATTCTCATGGAATATTTCAACGTGGGACTCCTTGGTATGATGGTGTTCCCGGACAAACTCAATGTGGCATTCAACCAAAGAAATCGTTCACCTACGAATTTCAAGTCAATCAAAGCGGGACTTATTGGTAGTAAGTTATCTTTTTTTTTTTTTTTTAAAAAAAAAAAATTAATAATAATAATTATTCATGATTGAAAAATACATAAACGTGATGTTAAAATAGCATTAAAATATTATTATTATTATTTATTTATTTTAAAACAACAGTCATTCACATTCAGCAGCTCAATATATTGAAGGAATTGTTGGTCCTCTTATAGCTCACGATCCGGATGATCCTTATCTTAAAGAATATGATGAAGAAATTATAGTAATGATACAAGATTGGTATCATAACGATTCTAAAACCTTGTTAGCTAATTACCTGACTCCTGCAAGTGCTGAAAATGAACCAACACCTGATAATGGTTTAATTAATGGAAAAAACTCTTATAATTGTTCTGGGGCACCAAATGGCAGCGATTGCGTTAGTGATGCTCCATTGGCAAACTTTAAATTTGTTCAAGGAAAGAAATACAGAATAAGAATTATTAATACCAGGTTAAGTCTCTTAAAAATATTTATTATTTTCATAATATATCTACCTATTTATTTATTTATTTATTTATTTGCATAATTTATTTATTTATTTGCATATTTTACTTATTTATTTGTTAATAGTGCCTTTTCTGAATTTATTTTCTCAATTGATGACCATCCTATGGATGTTATTGAAGTCGAAGGGATGATAACACAACGTTACACAATTCATCGCCTCCCTATTAACATAGCCCAACGTTATTCAGTTATTGTAACAGCTGATAAACCTATAGGAAAATATTGGATGCGTTCAGAAATGGAAACGGCTTGTTTCGTTACTCAATCTGATACATTAAATCCTCTCGTAAAAGCTGTTGTTGAATATGAAGGTTCTGATTACAATGATAATCCAAACTCGTCTGCTTGGACTGATAGTCAAGCAACTTGCATAGATTTGGATACATCAAATTTAAAACCTTATGAAGTACAAACTATTCCTGATGCTGACTATAAATTAAAATTAAATGTTAGTTTTCAACCAGATGATAAAAATGTCACCAGAGGATATATAAACAATTCAACTTATGTATTAGATAAAAAATCCCCCACACTTCTCAAAGTATATGAAGATATAACGACTTTTAACCCTAATCAAAATGCATACATAATTGATAAAGATAAAGTTGCTGATATTATTTTATACAGTAAAAATCATATAAAAATTATTTTGTTTTTTTTTTAAATAATCGTAATTTATTAACAACCTTAGATTACTTTACCGTGTAATTGTAGATCATTTATTAATTTAGAATTGATTTTCATGAAATGTAACCCGATTCTTGTATAACTCATATATGAAATTATAAGATCTTTCTTTACTTTAGAAAATGCGCTAACCATTTATACGGATTTGGGTAAGATTTTCAAAACTAATTTTATATTGCATACTTGCATATTGTAATATGCGTATTTGCAATTGCATACTGCAATTTGCATACAGCAATTTGCAAATATGCATATGCTCCGCAACTTGTAGTTTTAATTATGACCAACTATGCGTTAGCACAGTATTTATTTAAGCTTCCAACATTTTTGAATTGCTTCAACATAAATTTATATATAAATTTTGAGCAATTGCAAAATTTATTTTTTTTCGAATCGAATTGTTTGCCGGGTAGATAGATTGATAATCACTGATCGTCAAAGACCATTTCGAAAGAATTTACAAGAAGTCTATAATGAATATGTTACTAGCTATTTGTGTTTGTATGAATTGCGCAATTACAGATGAATTAAAATTTATGTTCACGTACATACGGCAGTGCAACAAAATCAACGTTATGGGAAAATATACTAAAATCAGACTGACCTTCTATCAACTTCCGGATCCAGTAATTTGAGAAAATCATGAAATCATCAGCTCCCAAGCAAGATCCACTGAGGTATAGCTAAGTACAGAAGTATAACAGTATATATACAAATATAATATGTAGCTGCATGACGCAT
Organism: Gigaspora rosea; assembly: GCA_003550325.1. Taxonomy (NCBI): domain Eukaryota; kingdom Fungi; phylum Glomeromycota; class Glomeromycetes; order Diversisporales; family Gigasporaceae; genus Gigaspora; species Gigaspora rosea. Next base: position 81,785 of record QKWP01000991.1, read on the forward strand.
TGGGGTGCGCGGTATACTATGTAAATCAAAACTATATGTGGTATCATATAAAAATCTATTAATCTATTATCGAATTTTTTTAATAATTAATACAAATTTTTTAATAGACGTACAGCCCTAATTGTTCGATAGTTTTGGATAAAACTTCGCAAAGACAAGTATTACGTCCTTACAAACAAAGCTATAGAGCATTTCTTTAAATAAAACTAAATTTACCCTTTCTTGCTGCTTTTTTTTTTAAAAAAAAACACGTAGCATATTACTGTACAGACCCCTTCTTTTTGCTACTTTTTTTAGAAAAAAAAAACACGTAGCATATTACAGTTTTTTCATGTTTAAATAAATGAAATGATTCTATGCCTTGTTTGTAGAGATGTAATACTAGTCCTTGCGAAAATTTATTCAAAACTATCGAACCGTTAAGGCAGTACATCTATTTAAAATTTGAAACAAATTCGATAATAGATTTTTATGATACCACATATAGTTTTGATTTACATAGTATACCGCGCACCCAATGACGCATCGCACTAAACCAAGAACGGATGATAAACTAATAATTGCCAGGATTAACTGTTAAGCTTAATTTGATCAAAATTCGAAATTACACTTTTGGGAGCATTTATATAGAAATTCTAAATTAGAAATTTTGCATCGATTTGAAATTTAGTAGGACACGTGATAAATTTGTGATTATTGATAATTATTTTTTGCCGAAAATTATATTATCTGCATTTTTATTAGGCTTTGCAAAGTAAATCTTTTGTTTTACATAACATGCTGTTCCAAAATCCCAGTCGACGGGTCCAATTTTTTTTTTTTTTTTAATCGACTGTAAATTAGTAAACTCATGTTGCATAAATAAGACCGCGCGCAAAGTTAATTTTTTCAGTTTGAATCAGAAAATTTTATTTTGGATCTATCGGGTAATTCCAGAAAATCAAGGTCGCGATCGGTGATACAAGAAAAAATGAATAGCAAAATCGGATAATTGGACGATTGGAATTAAAAAAAATTTTTTTTTTTTTGAAAAATTGTGTCAGCAAATTATGCAAAGCAAAAACCTAACTTTGCATGACCTTAACGAAAATTTACTGTAATTTCAATGATATCAGGAAATTAGTCGTGCATGACGGAGTGTATGGTTTGCTGCCATCTAGAATGGCGGGTTCGTCGCAAAATCTTGCATTTGATTGGGCGTTAAAAACCTATGATTTCACATGTCAATGTGCTGTGCTGGTGTAACATACTTCTACTGTTCGTGTATGAGCATACCGGTGGTTTTATGCTCAATTTTGTCTATTTTTTAGTTAGTATTATTATTTTTATCGTTATGTATTTCTTATTTTGGCATAGTTTGTGGCATAGTCGGGTGGTTGAATCTCCAAACGATCTCCAAACGGGATCAAATCTTCAAACAAGTGATTGAATCTCCAAACGAGTGATTAAAGCTCCCATGCGAACTAAAAATATATAAGGGTTTAGTTTTAGCTTATGGAGGAAGAACAAGATAACGGTTACGGTTGTAGATAATATTTAGGATTTTTGTAAAAATTCTATGTATTGATTCATATTAATAAAGATGGCCCTTATACCCATTGTGTGTTAGTTTATTGTTTTAAATCATTTAACCTTAATCACAATTGTTCACATCGACTAAATCGGCTCAATTTCATCGAGCTCTCCCAACTGATTGTATCACCGGATTTGGTAGTTGTGTTATCTGAGAACGTAATACGTGATATGTATCATAGTGGATCGAAATCAGGTAAAATATTCTCTAACATTATCAGACTGCCTTAAGATTCAAATTGTATTTATTGTGATCTATATCGATTTTATTATTTTTACTTAATATTCTATTTAGTGGTATCAACTCACCAAAAATTACTTCACAAACAACTTAGTTCGCAGAGAATTTAATTACAGGTAAGGATATTTTACAGTCGATTTATTCACAAATAATTTTGTTTCATTGGCAGTTATATCAATGTTATCAGATTTCACAGACAAATAAATCTAGTCATTGTCGTTAGAGTTAGTTTAAATTTACCGTAAATTCTCAAAATATCGGGCATGGCGTTGTTTCGAAAATTTACGGTAAAGCTGGTGTAATTTATGAAGAAATCATTGGCTAAATAAATTGTCAACAAAATGAATTCGTCTGTGAATTAACCGTCTGTAGAATAATCTTGTCTGTAAATTAATTGAACTAAGTTGTCTATAAAGTGATTGTTAGTTATTTAATACGAGATGTATAACAAAGCGTGCAAAGATAAAATGAAAATAAATTCGAAATGGCTCATTTGATAATAAAGTCGACCAGAATTATGACAAGTATTATAATGTTAGGCAACGTTATTGTAATCATCGATTTATGATGATTTTATTAGTTGAATTTAAGAGTTTATTTTATTACAATGAAAAAATAAAATATAGAGAAGTATAAGTGTTACACAATATATGTAATCGCAGAATTAATATAAATAGAAAGAGCAAAAGTTAGTCTTTTGACTGTAATGAATAAAGAGAAGAGAAGCGTATAGAAGTTGTTTCAGTGTGTGTCTTGTTCCAAGTGAGATGTTTATAAATTGATGACCATTTGAGAAAGATAACAGTTACATCCGTAACTATCTAACTCTGTGATATGCAACGTTCCTGGTTTTAGCGCGAAGCTACCCTCATTATAATACGACAAGATGAAACTAAGTTGTGAAATAGTGAAATCTGCTATGATCATTGCATTATAGTAAAATCCGCCTTTATTATATTAAAAAACATAATAAAATGCAGATTACCTACTCTAACACGATCTACAAAACGGATTTCACTACCTCAAGACTCAGATTTCATTCTGTTCTATTATAATTACCACAAAATTCATCACGTGTCACACTAATTATGCTTAAAACTTAACATACAACATAAAAACAAATACTTCGCTCCCCGCAATTTATCTGCACCTCTAGTTTATTAATATAATTTCTGAATTTAGATAGTGACACTGGTGATCATCCATTCCATCTGGTATGTAGTATACTTGAAAAAAATATATATATTACTTAATATCATTTCTTAACTATTAAATTAATACGAAATTAATATTAGCACGCTCATGTATTCTGGGTACTTGGTAGCGGTATAAATGGTACAAGTCCAGATTATAATTCTGTAAATACTAAAGATCCGATACAACGTGATACTGTAACTGTTCCTGCTGGAGGGTGCGTTAACTATTAGTTTATTTCTTATTTTGAACTTGACAAAATGTTTACTTAATTATATCTTTTTATGATTTTACATTATCAGATAATCCTGGTGTATGGGCATTTCACTGTCATATAGAGGTAATTTCATCATTATTATCATAATCATGATCACTTCAAATTTTTCATTATTTCGCAAGTTTTTTTAACATTATATTATATTCTTAGTGGCATGCACAATCGGGTTTAGTTATGCAATTCATTGCACAACCAGATAAAATTAAAGAATTAAAAGCACCTGATGATTGGTACAATTTATGCAAATAAAAAAAATAGTAAAATCGGTAAATTATTTAAATAATAAAAAGAATCTAGTGAAAATGGTTTAAAGAAAGTCTAGATTAATCTTTAGATGTTGGTTGATCCTTTATTATAAAGTAAAATTTACCAATTGCATTAATACATGTATTTAATATACAGAAAAATGATTTTTAAACTATTATAACTCTCTTTGTTTACTTCAAAAATGCAGAAATATAACTTAAACAAAGTTTTATTTGGCTTTAACTTTTTGCGATAATTTATTATTTTAAGCATAAAGATTAATAATTCTTTTAATCATTTAATTTGACAACGTATTAACGAAACGGCTCATTCGTTGATCTGTGGATTTTAAATACTTACAACAGGGATGGTAAATGACTTGAAATGACTCAAATGACTCAAATAACTAGTGACCAGTCATTGGGTCATTTCACATTCAAATAACCCATGAAGGTCATTTTTAACATTTGGGGTGCCTCGTATTAAAAGGATCATTTTGAAAAATGAGTTTTTATTAGATTCATGTAAATTTCGACATGGTTGACATTTTACGATTATAAATGAAGGTCGATTTACATAATAAAAAATGAGGTAATGTAAAACGAAAAATTACACGAGTCTGCCTAAGGACAAGCACATCACGAGATTACCCGATAGTCACATGTTATATTTAACCAATCAAAATCGTGAAATTTGCTTAATCCCGGATCAGTCCGAAAAATCAAAACTCAAAATAAGCTATATGACAAAATGGGCCCCTTTAATACGAGGCACCCCATTTGTTAAGTGATAATTTAATGACTTTTAGCCAATAATAATTTTATAAAATATAATCGGTAATTATAACTAATATAAAAGTTAAATTTTATTAAGTTAATCAATATTAACAACTTATGCAAAGTTGTTCAGAAAAGCAGCTTTAGTTAGTGCCGTATAAATTGATATTAATCAAAAAATAATCCTAAAATATTATGATTATCAGGATCAAATAAATCTGTAGGCTTTTTAATTCACTGTATGTTTATTTTTGCGTATATTAAGAATTGGACTTGTTGGTATAAACGTCATATTTTTCAAACCAGATTTAATTCTGGATTTTCTGAAGGAACAACTTGTAACCGTTCAAAAGATTTTATTTCAAAAAAATTATTGCTGGCGTTTGATTTTTCAAATGTGGGATTACAAATTTAGTCCATTATTCTTGTTTTGAAAGTTGTTTAGCTTTTATGATAATTTCCAGAAGAAATTCTTGTTAGGTGTTAATGTATCAAGAAATCCCATGATATTTGAAGCAATTTTTTTCCATAACTTTTTCGTCTTCACTTGGAAAAACATATCAGGTTCTTTTACTATGCTTAACTGCAAGGAAAAATTAAAAGATATTTGATGACATCGTTAATAGATTCGTCAAGGGAAGAATGATGTAAATAATTAATCATTATTTCCACTTCTTGAAGTTAGAAAATTTTTTGAACATTTTTTGGAAATATAGTAACTTCACTTAACGAAATCAAACTTCTGCCAAATTTTCAAGACTAATTACATATTTTGATAACCTAAATAAATATTATTAAATTAACAAGATCAATAAATTTGACAAAATTGTAGTATTTATAAAAAAAAAAAATCAAAAACAAAAACAAAAAAAAAAAAAAAAGACACATTTTATCGACTATAAATTATAGTTATTGTATGGATATGTGTGTGTAAGTTAGTTACACACCGGTTCATATGAAAGTACGTGGCCTTCGGCCACGTGATTGAATATGAATCGGTGTTTAACATACATATCCATATAATAACTATATTATCGTATGGGTCTGACGTAACAACCCGTGCGTCACTTAACAATAATAATAATTAAACTATAAAAAAAACTTTCGTATTGAATAAACCTTCGCTGCCCAACAATTGCAATTTAAAAAAAAATCACTAACAAATTACAATATTAAAAAACAACCAACTAATTGATGTCTTCGTTTCTGCCAATTACAATTTATTCACTCCAGCCAATTACAATATTAAAAAACACACGACTAATTAGTTTCGTTCTATTCAATTATAATTTTTTTAAAAATCTTCGTCCAAGCTATTTACAATATTAAAAGATACACAATTATTTGAAGTCTTTGTTCCAACCATTTAAATTTTTTTTTTAAAAAAAAACACATTTAACTACTGTAAAAAAAACAAAAAATTTATAATAACTCTTCGGCATCCAATCTATTACTATTATAAAAAAAATACCCAGTTAGATAAAAACTTTTGCCCAATCTATTACAATTATAAAAAAATACCGAAATAATAAAAGTCTTCGCCTAATCTATTACAATTATAAAAAAATACCCAAATAATAAAAGTCTTCGCTTAATCTATTGCAATTATAAAAAACACCCAGATAATAAAAGTCTTCGCCCAATCTATTGCAATTATAAAAAATACCCAGATAATAAAAGTAATCGCCCAATCTATTACAATTATAAAAGAATACTCAGCTAATAAAAGTTTTCGCCCAATCTATTACAATTATAAAAATACCCAGTTAATAAAAGTCTTCGCCCAATCTATTACAATTATAAAAAATATCCAGTTAAACAAAAGTACATAAAATTAATAAAATTATGGTAACTTTTCAACCTTACCCATCTCTAGATGCAAAAATAAGGTTCAATATTTGTTAATGAAATTCATAAATAATTATTGCAGTTAATTCTAATATTACCAATAAATATCATTCATTACTATTCTTTTTGCGGCACTAGTCTTTGTCCAATTATAAAAAAATACCAAACCCACATATTAATACATAGTTTTATAGCAAAAACCGAATTCAGTTTTTGCTTGTAAAATAACCAAATTCACACCGGTCTATATGAAAATCATGTGTCACATGATTTTCATATAAACCCGTACGATAAGCTTTCAAAAAAAGCACGGGTTGTTACATAAGACCCATACGATAAGTAATAAGTTTTTCAATTGTTTATCAACAAAAAAATGATTCCAAGCCTCTCAATAAGATGTTGTACATCATTGTCGAGTCACCCAATGGAATCTCATCACATCCAACGTATATCTTTTTTAATTCATCTTTGACCATGTTAGCTACTACAGATGAAACCTGAACTTAATGTTAAGGTCTCATCCTCCATGAGCAACTAAATAAATAGATTCCATAGTTGAAAGTGTTTTTTATCAACAAAATATTTAAATTTTACGATGATATTTCGCTCATCATTATCATTAGCGGAATTATTATTATCAGGTCCAATGTAAAAGACTAAATTTTTCAATTTTGATTTAATTCAAAATTATTCTGTTCTTGTGGTAAAATCATTTCAAAAGCCTCATCAGATAATGGAATCATAGTAAGATCATTTAATTCAGCATAGTTTTTGTCTTTGAGAACATATTCAAATAACGATATAATATCATTTTTTTTAAGTTTTCCCATTTTAATTTATTTTACGAAGGTTCATTTTAACAACTTATGGAGAGCAAATATTTAAAGAATCTTTATGACAAGATTTTTTCAAATCATAATATAATTTAGGATCAATATTAATTATAGGAACTCCTATGTTTTCAATAATTTTTGAAATATCTGGAGGTGTTGCTTCATCTGGAAAGAAAACATTTTCAATTGACAATAATAGATGTCGAGATCATTTGACTCGATGACGATGGAAATATACCGAACATGTTTTCAAATGCGCAAGATTTTGGAGAAACACAGAAAACTTTATCAGTAACCTTGAAATTTTCGATAGTATTAAATAAAAGATTATTAACTAAACTTTTAGAATCAGTGGTTTTATTAATTGGACAAAAACTATAGAAAGTTTTGATATTTATATTAACTGTTAAGTATTTCGATAGGAAGCTGAGCTAAAGATTTTGCCCAAGCTTGTTAAAGTAACTTTGAGTTTGGCCAATGTACCTTTAGCCTAAAAGAAGTATTACAAAATCAAAATTAAACCAGAAATTTTTTACATCCAAATTTTCTTCATTGGTGGTGGACCATAGTGTACATCAATTTGTCTGTGCTGATCTTTTAAAAATAAAATGCGAAAAAATTAAAGATGCATTCCAAAGCAATAGATAAAAATATTAAAAATAGATTTACAGCAAACTGGCCATGCACAGAGCATGAAAGGGCATTAATATCAGAAGGGAAAGATAGTAATATAATCTTCAAATAGTTTTTGAAATAATTACATAATCAATTATTTTCTTCTTGAAAATTTTATGGAAATAAGTTACAGTGATGTTTAAATCGTAACCTTTTTGTTGGCAAAAAGTCAACATAAATACAGTTCCAAGCTAGAATTACCAGAAAGCTTTTCATCGAATTCCTATATTAAAGAACTAAATCTTTTAGCAATTAAACATGTTTTTCGCATACTTGCACTGTATTTACAATTTTATCGAATAGAATAACTTTGGAACAGACTCATTTTCCTTTAGTTCAAAGAATTTAATACTTTCATTTTCATAACATTCATCAAACAGTTTTATTATTTTAGTTGGATTATAATAATATTTTGAAATTTCTGAATTATTAGCACCCATAAATATTTATTTAAAAGAAATTATGAACGATTGATCATATTTGATGCATCATTTCTGTATTGTAATTGTTGTGACACTGTAACGAATAATTTTTTCCTTTTTCTCTCACTTCCATATTTGTATAGCCATGTTAATCTTACCTTACTAGTATTAGGCATTATTATGTATTTTTAGTGGCTTCTCAGTGGCTTAATTATATGGATGTTACTCAAGGAGCGTAAACATAGTAATCACTAAGTAAACGTTGTAATAAAAGTGTTAATGTAGTAGTGGTGTAGACGTGGTTGTTGGAGTGTAACCTTACCTGAGATTTAGAATGTATATAAAGGGTTGCTCTCACCCTTAGTTTACGATATCGAATGTACCTAATATATGCTCTCCAAAACCATCATTAAATAAATATATATTCTTTTAAATAAATGCCTAATAAATCATAAATACCGTGTCCCATAAATTATTGCCAAATTCATGTGACCTTATAACGTCAACCATCGGAGTTAAATTCAGCATGAAAGTACAAAGCTCTCCCATACGATGATGACAAACTAAAATTACTTACCCCCATCTTATCGAAATGATCACGCTTTTCACTATTTGCCAATTTCAATAATGATTGAAAATCATGGTCAAATATACATCGTTTCTTTATACAAGAGCAGAACCTTGATATCGTCCTAATTTCAAGTTACTTTAACATACCCATTTATTATAGACTTAATTAATTAATTAGTTGGATAAGTATTATAATCCTATTTAAAGAAGACAAGTTAATATATATATAAATTAAATATAAAAAAATACTAATAAAAATGTTTGTGAGCGGTTTTTAGAGTCATCGGGGTTTGAAGAATTTCATGTAGGATTGAGATCCGTTCGGATATTCTTCGAGAATTTAACTCATACGATGAGTATATAGCTCACCGGGTTTAAAGGTTTTGCCTAATGATTGGCGCCGTAAGTTAAATCATGTTATGTAGTAATGTAGTAAATATTTACTATGAAAGTAGTAATTGTAATAATATTTATTATATGTAGTAAATATTATTACATGTAGTAATATTTTATTATATGTAATAATTTTATTACGTGTAATAATTATTATTACGTGTAATAAATATTATTACATGTAATATTTATTACTATATGTAATAAATATTACTACACGTAAAATATAAGTAGTAATTATTACTACAAGTAATAATTGTGACAGATTAAAATGAAATCAGATTAAAATGATATTTTTCTATTTTTTAAGAAAATTTTAAAATTTTTTAGGGGACATTTTTAGGGGTTTTTTTAGCATTAGGGTTAGGGTTTAGGGTTAGGGCTAGTAATAAACGAGTATATGTGGGTTTTATAAGCTTTAAAGGTGAGCAAGTGAGGTTCCCAGTTTCATTTTAATCTGCCACAATAATTACTAGCCGCTATATTTAGTTAATCGAACTTGAAAGTTAATTAAATAAGATAAAAAGTGACATATCGGTTAGATTAATGCAGGGTCCGTTAAAGCCAGGTGCGTTTATATATTGATATTCATATTGCAGTAATTCTATTCTTGTAAATAAAACTACTAACGCATCAAAAAAGCTAACTCTAATATAGCCGGCTTCAATGTTTCCCGGATCAATTAGTGAATAATATATTATTACTACATGTAGTTATTATATGTAGTAAATAACTACATGTAGTAAATAATATTACATACTACATGTAGTAAATAATACTACTTTATTACATTATTACTACAATTAAAGCTTGAAAAATATTATGTAAAAATATATGTAGTAAATGTAATTGTAGTAATTAGCTAATTACGGCGTCATTCTTTAGTTTTGCCCTTCCCTAATATCTTTCACCAAAATAAACTTGAAAAGTACCGCATGACTAAGTACCCAGCGTGACAAATAGCCAAGTCAATTTTAAATATACGTTTTTTATTATGCAAAACAGTCATGTTTAACCGGGTCTCTTACACGGCACTACGTATTTATCAGGGATAACATGGTGTTCCAAAATTCCAGTCGGCGGGTCGGATTTTTTTTAATCTACTATAAATTAATAAGCTCATGTTCACATATAAGGCCACATAAAGTTAATTTTCGGTTTGCATAACATGGAATCAGAAAAATTTGGATATTTTTTCGGATCTATCGGGTAATTCCGGAAAATTAAGGTAATCATCGGGTGACACCGGAGAAAAAATTAAATGGCAAAAATGGAATAATTGGCACAATAGGAATTTTTTTAAAAAAATTTTTGTTTGGGAAAAATTGGGTCGGCGGGTTATGCAAAAACGAAAAATTAACTTTGCGTGGCCTTATAACAGGGAAATTTACACATCGGGACCCAAATTTGAAAATAATTATGAATGAGAACCGAACTTAAAAATATTTATGTATAAAGGCCTAATTTTTGAAAATATAATATGTCTAACAATAATCAATTTCAACAATGGAGCAAGACCGAAACTCAAAAAATGGACGCGTTGATCAAAGCGTGGTAGATTTGGTCCAGGTCTTTAAGAATTTTGGATCTAGGCCGGGAATCAGATAAGTCTTCTCTTACTTTGATTTGATAGTTCTTATGTGTATAGCGTCAACTCAATGCTACTATTTTTTCTCTATTTCAGTACGTATACCGGGTCATAGCTGCATCGATCGGGTTTCCAATTAATAACAACATCACGGGGATCATGTATACAATGCAGAGTCACAGGATTCGAATACGGATCGGGTATTGTTTAATAAATGAAGTAATCAATGTTTTCTTATAAATACGATTATGTTATTTTACCGAAAATAAGCACTTATGTTGATCTTGTTACTAAGGGCCAGGTTTTTTAATGAATTTTTAAAATCTTGGAAAGCGTCACTCAACGCCAGAGGCTTAAAACAAAGTTCAAAAACTTTTGACAACAAAAAAGGTTGGTTGTTTATCATGTCAATATAACATAGAATATAGAATCGAAACGAAGACACTTTAAGCTCCTAATATGACGTGTTTGAGAGCGACTCATTCACATTAATTCTTATAATGGTCTTTTTTATATAAAGACCGATATCAAAACATGTAAATAAAATGTTGCAAAAACACAGAGTTCTAAAAGAGGTAACGAATACTGAAGAAAGTCAAAAAAGAAGTCCAGAAGCAGATGTCGTCTCCTCTGGCCCCTCAAAAAAACAATGGATTAAAAACCTAGGTGTAACTTCGTCGGCTAAGCTGACTGAAATGTAGAATCACAAATGTAAGATTAATTTTTATTAATTTTAAATAACACGATTTGTACATTTAAATCTTCATTTTTACCGTTCTTTAAATTTACAGATTCTGTAATGCGTTTGGAAACCTATAAGAGTGTGAACTTTGAAGCAATTATGATAAAGGACCTCCTTCATCCATTTAAGCCATCAAGAATTCCCGAGTTAGTCAAAGATTATTTGTATAAGAATCGAAGCCAAATAAAAGTTGACCAAGGAGGGTTGTTCAGAGATTATATCTAAGCTTTTGAAACTTGTAAGTCTTTACTTTTACATCAATTATATTCTTGGAGAGTTCTAAAATTACATTTTCAATAGAAATCTCTTGAATCATTAGAGAAAAGCATAAATGAGATTCGGCTTTTAAATAACTTTAATGAAATTATCAAGGAAAATAGCATTTTAGAAGAGCTTTAAACAACATGGCTTAACGGGTTGATGGAGTTATCTAACGAAACGTGGGAGCTTGTATCTGCGATTTATAAATAAAACCAATTATCTGGAAGGATACATGCCAGATATTAGCAAGGTGCTGCAGATAGAGCTCTTGTCCATGGTTTTGAGATTAAAAAACTGAAGAGTACATCAGGCTTGACCGCGGGCCTTTGTCCAGCAGCAGTCCTCACGCACTGCATTTCTTTCCGATGGAATGTATTTTTACTTCCTGATTTAACAGGAGTAATTATAAATTTCAAGAACCCCTTACAACGTTTGCGACATTTTATCAAAATGATTGCCAACGATCACTGTATATTATGATCGAGGATTAATAAGGTAAGTTTAATCAAAAATCTTATAACTTATATTAAGGATAGAGATTAATTGAATCAATATCTGTCCTATTGTATATACCAGCCCAAAGTTTGTTTTTATTATAAGAAATTGATTATATGATTAAATATTTTTTTTTAAATTTCTAGATACTTTGTTCCTCGTTCATTGTTCTTCGGTGATCTTTAACTTTTTGATTTTCTGCAGCTTTGCCTTTTTGGATTGTATTTTCGATACTCGTTTTGGTCGCTACATTTGCGCTTGTTGATTTGGTGGCTCATTTTTTAAGTCATTTGGAGCCTTGTTATTTTGTTTATGGCGGGTTTCCTTCGTTGTTTTGGTATTTTCGTCTACGTGGCAATCAGAAAATTTTGATTTTTTTTTTCGGATCTATCGGGTAATTCCGAAAAATTAAGGTCATCATCAGGTGATACCGGAGAAAAAAATTAAATGGCAAAAATGGAATAATTGACACAATAGGAAGTTATTTTTTTTTTTAGAAAAATTGGGTCGGCGGGTTATGCAAAACGAAAAATTAACTTTGCGTGGCCTAATGAAGTTGTATATGAACTATTTCACCGTTTCGCAATTTTCATCAATTCATAAATTTTACCAATTACCAAATTTTCATTTTGGAGTAACTCTGGTGAAATAATTATTCATTTTATCTAGTAAAAAAGTTTAATTTTTAATAGAAATTCATGTCATCAAACATAAAAAATTTTCTTGATTGTTATAAAGAACGATTAATTTGAATTTATTTCCATTTAAACATTGGTCTTGTCAATTTCTTTCATACATACGTCAATTACATAGTTAAGTTAATAATTGTCCGGAGCGTACGCACTGTGATACAAAAGTTACTTTTTGATGCGTTTTGACCATGAAAGTTTCCTTTTTTGATGCTTTAACATAATTATCATTAATAAAATAAGTAATTTGGAATTTTTGTTGTAACGCGTGACGCGTGATTACATGACTATTTTACCGGTTATTTGATTAATAATATGAATTTAAATAATATAGCGAAAATTTTTTTTTTAAATTTTACGTTCCCGCACGTGCATGATCTCGATTTTCAATTGATCATACGTCATAATTAAAAAATTTATAAAAAAACAGAAATTGATTTTCGTCACTCTTCAAATTCTTCACAAAAATCATGACAACCAAATTTTTCGAGCAACTTTCTAGCAATTTAAATGAACTTTTTAAAAACAATGAAGAATACAATGTTATTATCGAAGTTGGTCAAGAGCCAAACATTCATACATTTAAAGTACACTCAAACATCCTAAGTTCTCGATGCTTATATTTTAAAGACAAACTAGCTGCAATCACTTATAATGACAATAATATGAAAGTAATAAAGCAAGCTAATGTTTCCATTGAAGTATTTGATATAATCATCAAGTAAGTATTAATATATAATATGATATGTAATATTTAAATTTCTAAAACATTAATTAATATTTATATACGTACTGTAGATATATTTATAATGGTATCATTTCCTTAGAAACAGTTGACGCTTCTGTTATTTTTGAACTTTTAATTGCTTCTAGTGAATTTGGCCTTGCGGAATTGATTAAGCAAATTCAGTTATTTCTAATTGAGAATCATACTTCCTGGTTACGTCTCAACTTTTCTCTTATTTATCAAGCTGTTCTTAAGAGTAATAATTTGAAAGATTTACAACAATTTTACGAAAATATTATCGACAAACATCCAAACATTATTTTCGATTCAGATGATTTTCCTGCTCTTTCAGAAAATATCTTAATTTATATCTTAAAGCTTGATAATTTACAAATGAATGAAGGAAAAATTTGGGATTACGTTATTAAATGGGGAATTGCACGAAATCCTTCTCTACCTCCCAAGCTCGATCAATGGTCTGAAGTGCACTTTTTAGCTTTAAAAAATTCACTTCAAAATTGTCTTCCTTTAATTCGTTATTTTCAAACATCTGGTGAAGATATCTTTGATAAAGTTCGACCTTATCGAAAAATCCTTGAACCAACTTTGTGGGAAGATATAATGCTAAAATTTATGGCACCAAATAGGAATATTACTTCAAATGTTTTACCTCCTCGCATTAATATTACTATTGTGGATAATTCTACATCAGAAATTGAATCAAAATTAGGAACACGTAGTATAATGGGTAGAAATGATGAGTCATTTGTAGATTTAATGGAAATTGAACCAAATGTTGCATCGGCATTGAATAATTCTGGAATCACTTATTTAAAGATGAAAAAATTTAATGAATCATTTACAGATTTAAACAAATTATTAGAAATTGAACCGGATGAAGCATTTGCATTAAGAATTCGTGGAGTCACTTATCGTATAGAAGAAAGTCATTTATTTTTGTCTATTAAGGTAACATTATGTTAATTAGTAAAACATTTATATTATTTCTGCAGTTTAATAAACTTTATTTTCAAATTACACCATTAGATTGTATCTCCAGATATATTTGAATGTCATCAAGGGTTTGATCTCGCAAATTTTGACAATCCACAATATCCATTATCTGAAGTTCTACAATTTAAGATTTTGAAAAACGAGACGTATGGGGCTTTCAAGGCTATGGTCGCTCAAAAATTTGGGATTCTATCGGATCAAATAAGGTTCTGGAATTTTATAAAACGACCAAATGAGACTATTAGGCCAGAGATTCCAATTGTAGATAATTTTCTTACAATGAGTAAGTCATGTAAAATATGGATCTTTTCTTTTCATCATTTCATAATAAACTAAATTTTTTTGTAATAAATAGCAATGGAAAATTTTCACAAGAAATATGCTAGAATACAAGATGAACAAGATGAATTGAAATTGTTTTTGAATGTGATGGATAAACCATTTAACACGCAGGCATGGTTCCCACAAGATTCTTTTATAATGATTTCCGTCAAGTACTTTAACCCCGATTCGCAATCTCTAAAGTATGTGATTTAAATTTGTTATATTAATTCATTCGATATGAGATGTAATATTTACTCCTATATAAACAGAGGGCTCTGTCATTTATACATTAAAGGTTTTAATAAAGTTGGTGATATTATTCCAATTCTTTGTAAGGCAAAGGGATTTCCACCACACACACCCGTAAAAATTTATGAAGTAAGATGTATTTGGATAAAAGTTTGTTTGTTTTTTGTTTAGTTAATCGTAATGACCTATTTATTTAATAAAAATATAGGAAATAAAACCAAATATGATTGTAATGATGAATCCCAAACATTCTTTTGATCAATCTGAAATACAAAATGGTGATATAATTTGCTTCCAAAAAGCTTTAACAGAAGAAGAGTAAGTTATTTATCAATCGGTTCTTATCTTATCTAATTGATTTCTTTTTAAGTTGATTTTTTTTACATCGATTTAGGGTACGAAAATATACTGCTGTAGGATTAATTTATGATATTCCTACATTCTACGAGTCAATCTTAAATTTGTAAACAAAAACATGATGTAAGTTGAATTTATTTTTTCAATTATTACAATTGTAAAATGAGGAAAATTATAGTGAAGTATGACATTTTTCGATTTTATTCATATAAAATTTTACAAAAAAATACCATACTTACCATAATGTTCATATTTATTTAATAATCTATATCATTAATATTTAATATGTATTAATTTCTTTATATTTCTATAGGTCACTAAATGCGTTGCTACTTTTTTTAAGTATGGATCCTTTGAAATTATGGTTACAACAGTAGTCCAATATCTGTTAAACACAAAGTTTAATTAAAAGAGCAATAACCTGGACAATACATCTGTCTAAGTCATTGAATCTTTTGCATGAGATGTTTGACAAACTAAAAAATTCCAATCGAAAGAATATTAATAAATACTAATTGCCTTATATCAAATAAATTGCATTATTCCAATTCCCTTTTTTTTTAATCTCGATTTCTTTCGTGATAAACAAATGCCTTACATTCATCCGTTTCAATTATAGTTCTGTGTTAAAAATCAAAATCATTGATCAGGAGAAATATTCTAGTGATTTAAGTAGTTTGGCTTGTACTTGGAATGTACAGTATCTGTTTTAGTAATAAAGTAAACTTAGCAAGTTTATACAAGTATGCTTACATATATACTTAATCAAAAAAACATAAAATTAATAGCTTTATTTTAATCAAATAACTATAATATATAAAAATATATTTAAAATAAATAAATAACTTCTAATTATTATTTTACAGTATTTGCATAACTAATTTATTTTCATTATAAATGAAAATAATAATAGACATATTTCATTTATCATAGGTTTATCAAAAATAATATGACAAAAGGCATTATTATTTAAATCAATGACAAAATTTTGTCATTTCGTCAGACATCATGAATTGGAGAGTTATAATTGATAATTTTATAGGAAACCCTTTTGTAAATATAAAGTTTCATGTAATACTTAAATGGTCAACATTTTTTTGTTTTATTTTGCATTTTATTTTACATCTTTTGAAATTTATTAATCGGCGAAATTTACTTACCATTTTTAAAATTAAAAAAAAAGCTTCGCTAAATTAGTTATACTGTTCTACATTGATTACAAAATTTATTGATTCTCAATCTCTGCTGATAATTTATGTCGATTTTTAATGCAATTAATTATTAAACTTATATTACGATGAATTAGTGATAACTTCGTAATGGCATAAGGAGAAAGTTTATGAAATAATTTTCAAAAAAAAAATCTTTTCATTAGGGTTCTGAAAGATCGACAATACGCACCAATCATATGATCTACACTTGATTATTTTATTATTCTGGTGTAGGGGCTTTTATCTGTCAGCGCGGGAGCGGGTCAAAATCCCGACAAACAGAATCCCGACAGGTCATAATCCCGACAAAAAAATCCCGACAATCAAAATCCCGACAATCCCGACAACAAAAAAATCATTAAATTTATTTAAGTTAGGGTTAGGGTTAGGTGAGTGCCTAGGTTGAGCGCCTGGGCTGGGTTTGGTTTAGTTGATTTTATAGTAAAGTTGCTCAAGGAAAACTTTTTTTAATTGTCGGGATTTTTGATTGTCGGGATTTTTTTGTCGGGATTATGACCTGTCGGGATTTTGTTTGTCGGGATTTTGACCCAAACCCGTCAGCGCACATTAAAAATTATGGAATCAACAGATATAATCTCCTAGATTCACGTTTCATTCGATTAAATATTCGAAACCTATAATTAATTTTCGAAATTCAAATTTTTCATGTAATTCAAAGCTTAAATATTGGCTACTTATGCCTTGAAATCCTTTATACTGGCAAGGCCGAAAAGAACTTTATTTAAGTATGCAAAATAGAAATAATTTAGAAACGTAAAATGTCTAATCAGAGGATTTCACAAACCAATTTCAAAATACACCTTGAATATGCCGGCGCAAGATAAAATTTAGAAAGGGTTCGTGCAAGATACTGTTATTTCCCGCTGCATATGGTCAAAACGAAGATTCAACATAGGAATATAAAGTTTATATTATTGTACTAGGTGAGTTTTCAAAAAAAAAGTTCAATCAGTTTATCCTATTGTTTTAACAAAACTGTTTATTGAAAAGTAAATAATTTATAAATACCGTATTCCTTCGAAAATATGCATCACTTAAAAATAAATATCTCTGTCTTGCATCATTAAATTTTGACCTGAAAATTTTAACAATCTTAGCCAATAATATGTAAATACAGTAATATTAATATAACAATAAGTAATTTAAATTTTTTCTGTTTAAAAATTTGTCATGCACAAGGCATTATGGATATATAGTTAACTTTTTTTTTATAATTTTTCAACGACTGTGAAATGCTGGAATAATGTGCTATTCTTATTAAATTTACGAATGACACAAACATAATTGAAAATTGACGCAGAACATTATAAACTATATTGATAAAACTTTTTATAAGAATAAATTCTCAAAACATGATAAGTATATAATAATATTCCAATATAATTTATTACGCATGTTTCTTATAATTGGAATAGTCCGGTCTGATATACCGGAGTTTAATTTTATTTGATGGATGATGTTCCCGGAAATGGCAAATAACATTGCGCCGGGAGATCACCGTAAGCAGTTGAGTTTGTGCGGCTTAGCGCTGGCCGGTGGTTTCCCGCCTGCGTAACGCAGGCCAGCCGTTAATATGAACATGTGATGTGAATTAGTTATAGTTATGAAAATGGCAGCAGGTTCAATTAGCTGTGATTTATGTGCTATTGAATTGACACTGAAACGGGACATGCTCCCGGAAATAGCAATGATATTGCGCCGGGAGATAACCGTAAGCAGTTGTTTATGCGGCTTAGCGCTGGCCGGTGGTTTCCCGCCTGCATTGCATATGCAGGCGGCCGTCAGTGTGAACATGTAATATTTATTTATATATATATATATATATATATTTTTTTTTTATCTTAATGTATAAGGTGTGCTTAAGTGCTTGGTATTGATATTTGTTTATATAGCAGTTGAGTTTAGCTGTGATTTATGTGCTATTGAATTGAAACTGAAACGGGATATGCTCCTGGAAATAGCAACGATATTGCGCCGGGAGAAAACCGTAAGCAGTTGTTTATGCGGCTTAGCGCTGGCCGGTGGTTTCCCGCCTGCATTGCATATGCAGGCCGGCCGTCAGTGTGAACATGTGATTTTTTTTTTTTTACCTTAATATATAAGGTGTGCTTAAGTGCTTAAAACATATGATATTGATATTTGCTTATATACAATTGAGTTTAACTTATACGGGGGTCCCCAAAATTCCGGGTCGGGATACGTCAGAGTGCATCGGAATCATGGACGGCAGATCGGAATCGATCAATTTTGCCCAAAGATCATAAAAAAATTTTACTAGATCTAACGCATCCGACCCGAAATCTTGGAACAGCCCTGTAAAATCGTCGAGTTTGTTGCGTTTGTGTAGCTTAACGCTGACCACCTGCATAATGCCTCCGTCATATTAATATTATGAGAATGGACGGATCCTTTTGGGAGGGAGGGTTGGGTCGCAAATTGTGGTCTGTCGCAGTTGAGTGAGCAATCGTTGGCGTAAGGCCAGTTTGCGTTTCCCATGGATTTATCTTTGTTCTCATTGCCGTCTTTATCAAGTTAGTGATTACCGTTTATGGAAAGTTATTCAAATCATACTCACCTCCTTTGATTATCTGGACCGGACTTGTTCTGGTTGATGGTTCCACGATGCGCATCAACATGCTTAGCATCTTTTCGATCTGTTGACTTTACGTCAACTCGAACGAATAAATGAAAATCATTACCAAAAAACAGGTATACACATTTCATGTTACACAAGAAACATGATCATACTATATAGTAAAAAAAAAAGGAAAAACGAGAAAAAAAAAACGAAACCTCGCAATAACGTTGAGTCTATCACTTTACTAACGGATTATCGCCTATAATTAAAGCGACGTGTAAACCACATAATATAATATTTAATATTTATTGATCGCAGGTTTTATTTTCGTATGCTAAATGTGTACATACATATACCACTTTTCAAACAACGATCAACAGAAAACGACGTAACTATGTCATCATAATGACACACCTAATAATTACATCATTCGAATTAAAAACCTAACTTCTTTCCAATAAAGGATAAACGAGAATCATAGCTTTTACCATAAAAGGATTCTGAGGAAATCAGCATAAGCGACACACATAAAGTCGAATACAACCATCCCTCTACACATTTCATGTTACACACGAAACGTGATCGTACTGGTATTGAGGCTTATATGAAAAAGGTAATAGGTATGCAATGTAGATTATAGATGCATGTGATAGAGATTGTAGGTACGTATGCATGCAACAGAGATTATAAAGATACAATGGGGAATCTCAGTGCTTTCTTATTTCGCTTGTCTTGTCACTTGTTCTCTTCGATGCCCTAGAAGATTCTGGCGCCCATCCCTCCCGCCCTCTCTCATTCATTGCACCTAGCACCCTGTTGTCATGTGTAACGAGTTGAATGCGCCACACCATAACGTGGGCTCGAACTCGCTATTTTATGTTGACGTTGTCATGTGTATTGAGTTGAATGCGCAGCACCATAGCGTGGGCTCGAACTCGCTGGAAAAAAAAAATTTTTGATGTTGTGTGTAACGAGTTGAGTGTGTTCCATAAGCGTGGGCTTGGACTCGCTATTAGGAAAAAAAAATGAAAATGAAAAAGATGCGCCACACCTTAGCGTTGGCGATTCTCTATTATTCTTCGTCACGTGATATATTCCTTGCACACATAGAGCACAGTATATAATAGCAGAAGGCACATAGAATTGTTATGAGCACAGTATGTAATAGCAAAAGAGAAGTGATGAAGTGGAGCACTACCCCATCATGTATCTTCATAATGTCTAATAAAGAAAGTGTTTAATATGAAATCCGAGCGAGAATAATAGCTAGGAACCGAAAACGAATTGCCTCAGCCCCTGACAAATCTGGTTATCGGTTATGTATGTCGCAGATCAAATTTTTGCAGGGGCGTTACATCGCAATTTTATCAAAGCGTATAGAAGTATAAGTCCGTTGCTTCGTTCTGGACAATAACATTTCGTCTTAACTTGGTAGGATTCGCTGTTACATGAACTATCATTTATATTCTTTTAAAAAACCAACTAGATGGATTTTAGAATATCCGAAAAAATACAGAAATATCCAAATTACATGGTGTAACCATTCTATGGAAATTCATTGAGACTAAGCTGATTGTGATGTAATTTAAATATGGTTAATTACTAGGGCAACAACCCGCTGCCTTGCAACGGTGAATTTTCAAACTTTTATTCGCTTTTGTTTTTTATATTAATTTAACCCATCTTAATTTATAAGAATCCAAATGTGATTCAATTTGGCTTAAATAAACCCAGTTTTGGTTCAAAAACCCGAATTTGGTTCAATAAACACGATCTTGGTTTAAATAAACCTGATTCTGGTTTAAATAAACTCATGTTTAAATAAACCCGTTTTTAGCTAAAATGAACCCGGTTTT
>QKWP01000991.1:103929-184476 GCA_003550325.1 Gigaspora rosea
AACCGTAAGCAGTTGTTTATGCGGCTTAGCGCTGGCCGGTGGTTTCCCGCCTGCATTGCATATGCAGGCCGGCCGTCAGTGTGAACATGTGATTTTTTTTTTTTTACCTTAATATATAAGGTGTGCTTAAGTGCTTAAAACATATGATATTGATATTTGCTTATATACAATTGAGTTTAACTTATACGGGGGTCCCCAAAATTCCGGGTCGGGATACGTCAGAGTGCATCGGAATCATGGACGGCAGATCGGAATCGATCAATTTTGCCCAAAGATCATAAAAAAATTTTACTAGATCTAACGCATCCGACCCGAAATCTTGGAACAGCCCTGTAAAATCGTCGAGTTTGTTGCGTTTGTGTAGCTTAACGCTGACCACCTGCATAATGCCTCCGTCATATTAATATTATGAGAATGGACGGATCCTTTTGGGAGGGAGGGTTGGGTCGCAAATTGTGGTCTGTCGCAGTTGAGTGAGCAATCGTTGGCGTAAGGCCAGTTTGCGTTTCCCATGGATTTATCTTTGTTCTCATTGCCGTCTTTATCAAGTTAGTGATTACCGTTTATGGAAAGTTATTCAAATCATACTCACCTCCTTTGATTATCTGGACCGGACTTGTTCTGGTTGATGGTTCCACGATGCGCATCAACATGCTTAGCATCTTTTCGATCTGTTGACTTTACGTCAACTCGAACGAATAAATGAAAATCATTACCAAAAAACAGGTATACACATTTCATGTTACACAAGAAACATGATCATACTATATAGTAAAAAAAAAAGGAAAAACGAGAAAAAAAAAACGAAACCTCGCAATAACGTTGAGTCTATCACTTTACTAACGGATTATCGCCTATAATTAAAGCGACGTGTAAACCACATAATATAATATTTAATATTTATTGATCGCAGGTTTTATTTTCGTATGCTAAATGTGTACATACATATACCACTTTTCAAACAACGATCAACAGAAAACGACGTAACTATGTCATCATAATGACACACCTAATAATTACATCATTCGAATTAAAAACCTAACTTCTTTCCAATAAAGGATAAACGAGAATCATAGCTTTTACCATAAAAGGATTCTGAGGAAATCAGCATAAGCGACACACATAAAGTCGAATACAACCATCCCTCTACACATTTCATGTTACACACGAAACGTGATCGTACTGGTATTGAGGCTTATATGAAAAAGGTAATAGGTATGCAATGTAGATTATAGATGCATGTGATAGAGATTGTAGGTACGTATGCATGCAACAGAGATTATAAAGATACAATGGGGAATCTCAGTGCTTTCTTATTTCGCTTGTCTTGTCACTTGTTCTCTTCGATGCCCTAGAAGATTCTGGCGCCCATCCCTCCCGCCCTCTCTCATTCATTGCACCTAGCACCCTGTTGTCATGTGTAACGAGTTGAATGCGCCACACCATAACGTGGGCTCGAACTCGCTATTTTATGTTGACGTTGTCATGTGTATTGAGTTGAATGCGCAGCACCATAGCGTGGGCTCGAACTCGCTGGAAAAAAAAAATTTTTGATGTTGTGTGTAACGAGTTGAGTGTGTTCCATAAGCGTGGGCTTGGACTCGCTATTAGGAAAAAAAAATGAAAATGAAAAAGATGCGCCACACCTTAGCGTTGGCGATTCTCTATTATTCTTCGTCACGTGATATATTCCTTGCACACATAGAGCACAGTATATAATAGCAGAAGGCACATAGAATTGTTATGAGCACAGTATGTAATAGCAAAAGAGAAGTGATGAAGTGGAGCACTACCCCATCATGTATCTTCATAATGTCTAATAAAGAAAGTGTTTAATATGAAATCCGAGCGAGAATAATAGCTAGGAACCGAAAACGAATTGCCTCAGCCCCTGACAAATCTGGTTATCGGTTATGTATGTCGCAGATCAAATTTTTGCAGGGGCGTTACATCGCAATTTTATCAAAGCGTATAGAAGTATAAGTCCGTTGCTTCGTTCTGGACAATAACATTTCGTCTTAACTTGGTAGGATTCGCTGTTACATGAACTATCATTTATATTCTTTTAAAAAACCAACTAGATGGATTTTAGAATATCCGAAAAAATACAGAAATATCCAAATTACATGGTGTAACCATTCTATGGAAATTCATTGAGACTAAGCTGATTGTGATGTAATTTAAATATGGTTAATTACTAGGGCAACAACCCGCTGCCTTGCAACGGTGAATTTTCAAACTTTTATTCGCTTTTGTTTTTTATATTAATTTAACCCATCTTAATTTATAAGAATCCAAATGTGATTCAATTTGGCTTAAATAAACCCAGTTTTGGTTCAAAAACCCGAATTTGGTTCAATAAACACGATCTTGGTTTAAATAAACCTGATTCTGGTTTAAATAAACTCATGTTTAAATAAACCCGTTTTTAGCTAAAATGAACCCGGTTTTGATAAAATGAACCTAATCTTGGTTCAAACCTCCGATTTTGGTTCCAACCTGGGGTAGTTACCAAAAAATGGCGTGTAACCAAAAATTATTTCAATGAGCCTTTGTGTAACATAAATGCATAGTATTGTTACACAAATTATAAAAATATAAATTCATATCGCCCAATCATAATACAACATATTAATAACTATATAATCATATGATATGTATGTTTATGCGTTCTGGCGTAACCGGAACGCATACTATGTGACAACTGTAAAATATATATTGATTTAGCATATTTCAGAATTCATCCATCCCTCATTTTACAGTAATTTTTTTTCTCGAAATTTATTACAATAAAATAAAATGACTAATATTATTGTAGATTGTATGTTTTATAGCATTATAATTGGTTTTTCAAAAATTATTATATTGAGCTAGCCTTGAAAAAAATTTCATAATTACATTATAATTCTAACATTTCATGTACTGCAATAAATATGTAGTAGACCAGTCTATTGCAAATGATATTATGCCAAATCTTGGATATGAAATTGAAGATTTTCAATATCATACGTGGCGAGTCACAGATTGGAGTAGTTTGAAAAATAGGATAACAGGCCCTGAATTTGAAGTTGGAGGTTGGAGATGGTAGATTCATTTAAATATAATAATTTTAATATAGATTCATTTTCTAATTTGATTATATACTTAAAACTTAGGCGTATTTTGCTTTTTCCTTTTGGAAACCATAATTCAGAAACTGTTTCAATTTATCTGGATTTTGCTGATCTTGAAAAAAATGCATCTGCTGATTGGTATTTCTGCGTACAATTTGCTTTGGTTTTATGGAATTCTAAAGATCCAACATTTTATATTTCTCATAGTACGTATTAAATTATTCACCATTTAGTGGGGTCTGTAACATTAATATTTTATTCTTTGATGACAGATGCACATCATCGTTTCACTATTGAGGAATCAGATTGGGGATTTCATAGCTTTTACGACCAGTCTAAACTGTTTGTCCCATCGAATAATCACACTTATTCACTAATAGAAAACGATGCCTGTAATATTACGGCCTTTGTTCGTATTATAAAGGATCAAACTGGTGTCCTATGGCATAACTTTTTAAAGTATTTTATTTTTCTTAAATTTTTTTATGATTTTAAAAACATTTTTTCATGTATACCTTTTTATATAGTTATAATTCAAGAAAAATGACTGGGTATATTAACCTAAACAAACGAGGGGCAACAGATTATATTAATGTCGAGTTGCAATTATTATATAGCATAAAATATTTTCGCAAGGTTAATGCTTCTATTTGATTGGAAAATCAACTTTTTTACTTCAAATATAAGGGTATTCACTTTTTTAATTATAGGCAATATATCAAATTTCGACAGAAGATGACGATCCAGTTAAAAGTATTCCTTTGGCTATGCAAAGAATTTTTTATCAATTACAAATATCAGATACTCCAGTTGAAACGACGGAATTAACGAAATCCTTTGGTTGGCATTTGTCAGATTGTAACATACGACATGATGTACAGGAGTTTGATAGATCGTTACTAGATTATTTAAAGAATAAAATGAAGGTTAGAATTATTATTTATTGAATTAAACACTATTTCAAGTCATTAGGAATCTTCACACTATAATTGGTTAACACTTGCGCTTGGGTTTAAGAATATAAATTCAGCAGACGATACTATTTCTAGACTTTTTGTCGGAAAAATGAAAAGCTATATTAGATGTGTCAACGTAAATTATGAAAACACACGTATTGAAGATTACTATGGTATTGATGAATATATGTACATACAATATCTATAAATTTTAAAATTGAAGATTTAATTTTATTGTTATAGATATTTCTCTTGAAGTAAAAGGGTGCCAAACTTTAAGTGATTCTTTTATGAATTATATTCGTGAAGAATCTTGTGAAGGAAACAATAAATATCAAACTGGAAAATATGGTTTACAAGTAAGACATTTTTGTCACAATGTTACCGAAAACTACATTAAATGCAAATATTTTTGATTACATAATTTTTAAAGGATGCAAAAAAAAGACTAAGTTTTGAGAGCTTCCCATCCGTATTGCGTATACAATTAAAACAGTTCGAGTATGACATGCAAAAGAATACTGTGGTTAAGACAGTACTTACATTTTTTCATTATTCCTCTAGTTTTTAATTCGATAGTTTATTGATTGAAATATTAAAATTAGATAAAAGATCGTCTTGAGTATCCTATGGAAATTGATTTACAAAGATATTTATCACCAGATAGTGATAGATCAAAACCGCATAATTATTTGCTTCATGGGTTTGTAACTATGATACCAAAATTCTAAATATTTATGATTTTCAACACATCTTAATAACTTATTATTATCTTTAGAGTAATTGTTTACCGTGATGAATTACATGAAAGCAGTTATCATGTATTTTTAAAACCAGAAAGGGATGGCAAATGGTTTGAATTTAACAATGAATTAATTTTTAGATCGTAATAATATGTCAAATAAATAACATTAATTTATCATAAAAGGTTCAAATTTGATGATAATAGAGTAGTACCTATAACTGATAAAGAAGTACTTGGAGAAGGAGTTGAAACTCCTAAAGTCATCGATTCTACATACATGTTGATATATATCCGTGAATCCGACATTGATTTGGTGCTATCTCCCATACTTGCTGAAGATATACCAAAACATCTGCGTGAGTGATCTCACTATGAAACATTATAATTTGAAAATGCGCTGTTTCACATACACTTGTTTTATGTTTCACATACACTTGTTAATAGAAAGACGCTTAGATGAAGAGAAAGCTTTATATGAACAAAAAAACAAAGAAGCCAAAGAATGTCATTTATATCGGTCTATTAAGGTAATTATATGACAAAATTTTGTAAATCAATTGTAAGTTTATATTATGCGCACAATAATTTAATTTTACTCTCAACTTTTACTATTAGGTTGTGACTCCAGCTATCTTTGAGTGCTATCAAGGGTTTGATATTGTAAATTTCGACAATCGACAATACCCGCTATCTAATGTTCCACTGTTTAAGGTTTTGAAAAATGAGACATACGAGGCTTTCAAAACTATGGTTGCCCACAAATTCGAGATTCCAGCTGAGCAAATAAGATTCTGGATTTTTATAAATCGGCAAAATAAGACTATTAGGCCATATGTTCCAATAACAGACGATTATCTCGGCATGAGTAAGTTATATGCAAAGTGCGAATATTTACATTTCTGAATGTCGCAATAAGTTTTTATTAAAGGTTAATTTTTGTAATGAATAGCAATGGATCAAATTCACCAAAAAATAGTACCAAAACATAATGATTTGAAGTTATTTTTGGAAGTGGCAAAACCAATTAACTGCGAAGTAGTAATTTAGCATTTAACAATATATTAAATATTTTTAATATGATTTTTAATTGTTGCTTATTTGATACATAGATATGGTTCCCACCAACTGAAAATAGTTCTCATATATTGGTTTTCATAAAGTATTTTAATCCTGACACGCAATCTTTAGAGTATGTGATTTAAAGCTCATCCTATTAATTTATTTGACATGAGAATTAATCTTTATGCTTATATAAACAGAGGACTCGGTCATTTATATGTTAAAGAATATGGTAAAGTTAGTGATGTTGTTCCGATTCTTTGTGAGAAAAAAGAATTCCCATCATATACACCTTTAAAAATATATGAAGTAAGATGTATTTTCATATATATTCGTTTTGTTCTGCTTATCGCAATGATATATTTATTTAATAAAATATAGGAAGTAAAACCAAACATGATTGAAGAAATGAAACCCAATTTGACTTTTCAAGAATCTGAGATACAAGATGGTGATATAATTTGCTTCCAAAAGGGTCTAACTAAAAAAGAGTAAATTATTTAATTACCCTATTCTCAACTTATTTTTTTTAACTCATTTTTATAAGTAAATTTTGCTCGGCTTAGAATTCAAGAATATACTGCTGCAGGCCGTATTCATGATCTTCCTATATTTTACAAGTCATTTTTTATGCGTATCATTATTCAGTTTAAACCAAAATATACAACCGTAGATCTAGAACAAAAACCTGAATTTGAATTAGTTTTAAAAAAGCAATACACATATGATGATGTAAGTATGTTATAATTATTTTTAAAATTAAATTACGAACGGTAAAATGGTAAAGTAATTAGTCAATACCCTCTAGTTACTAAATTGATGATATGAGATAAATTTCACCAGTATCTTGTAAAAAATTTAATAATGCATATAAAATTAGGGGGTGGGAATATTGTAGAAATCGAATGATAGTGAAGTTTGATATTTTGACGATGCTCATATTGAAATTAGCTGAAATATTATACTAATATAATTCCTCATATGAAATTTAATCAATTAACTAATTAAGATATAATTATTTTTGCTTTTTACATTTTATAGATCGCTAAACATGTTGCTGCTCACCTAAATGCAGATCCTTTGAAATTACGATTTACAACGGCACATCCAACATCCGGTACACACAACATTATAATTAAAAGGACGACAACCAAAACACTATCAGAGATAATTCAAACCACCTATGTATATAACTTAGTGAGACTTTTATATTATGAGATGCTTGACATTAGTATTGTGGAATTAGAAAATACAAAGCTCTTTAAAGTATACTGGCTTGGAACAACTGTTAAAAAAGAGGTAAAAAAAAAAGTTTATATTTCGATTTAATATTAACCAGCTCATTAATTATTATTGCTTTCTTTTTTAAAAGACGGTGATTGATATTCATATTTCAAAAACTGCTAAAGTTGATGAATTTTTTAAAATAATTGAAAAAAAACTATCATTAAAACCTACTTGTAGAATCAGATTTTATAGTGTAATGGACTGTATAATTCAAGAAGAATATGATATTAATGATACAATAGATAAAATACGGGACAAAATGACGTTATATGCAGAGGTTTGTATCATTCATTCATTTTGTGACCTTTAGATATTTATTATATTGCTTGATTTTTGGAAAATGATCTATTTTATATTCAGGAAATCCCACAAGATGAAATCAAACTAGGTATTAATGATAAAATTATTCAAGTATATCATTTTACTAAGGAACCATTACGCGTCCATGGAATTCCCTTCAAATTTGTTATTAAAGCTGTCAGTATATTTAAATACTATTTTCTTGTGATTATTTGCATTTATACTTATGATTTTTACGTTTTATTCAATTAGGGAGAGTTTTTCTCAACAACAATGTTACGTCTTAAATTGCGTTTAGGAATGAATGTAAAAGATTTTTCAAAAGTGAAATTTGCAATCGTACAAGCAATATCATATGCCAAGCCTCAGTATATAAATGATAGTATGTATGCTCATTTCTTAATTTTTTTATTTTAAAAACTAAAATTTGTTGATAAATACTATTACACGTACCCAATAGACGTTATTCTGTCCGATTATGGTTTGACAGATGAGCTTCTGGGTCTTGATCATGTAGCAGAATAGGGGTGAAGAGGAGTTATATATTGGGGAATAATGTATTTTACCTTTGCTAAGTTGTTTTCGAGGTGAAATCACCTTATATATGTTATAGGTGAGTTCAGGCCCTAAGATGACTTAAGTAATATAAAATTCATTTATTATAACGACTATGGATCAAAAGTAATTAAATCACAAATAGATTAGTTATATCTTTAAATTGTTTTAGCTGAGAAGTCAAAAGAAGAGTTCATTTATTTCGAGACTAGCTTTTAGTAATTTAATTGATAAATACTTTGAAGTAAAGTTATTAAAAAAACTTCATAAAACTTTATTTCACGTGATAAACTTCAATATCAACATTGGATTAAAACTATCTTTTAACTAAAATTGAGGACTGAAAACAATTCAAATATACAAATTATATAATAAAAGTTATTAAATATTCTAATTTAGCAAAATACTGTTTAAATCAGAAAGCAATATATTGTACTTTTTGTATTTATTACAGTATTAAAGAATTTTGTGTACATGTAAACTTCAATTATTTACTCAATTATTTTTCAAAACCAATTCCCTGTGTTAAGTTTATTTGACTGTTTAAACAGCAACTAGTGTATGGAAAAAGTGAATTAGAAAAAAATAAGTTGATTGTAATTGTCAGTTAGCAATTAATTAGCTGGAGCTGAGGGAGCAATTAGAAAGCCTTTTAAGCCTTATTTTACTGATTTTAGAAATTCCAAATTCCTACTTCACTTGACCCAAATTTAGATTCAATAACCTAAATCGAACCTAAATTAGTTTTAATGTTTGGATATCTTAATCTTGAGTTAAATATAATGGTTTTGATAGAATATATAACTGACTTTTTTGCTATATCTGAGGAGTAAGAAATGAAAGCTTTCAAGCCTTATTCTACTAAATTTATAAATGTTAAGATTCTGGTTTAGCTAACTCTAATTAAACAAAATATGTACCA
Source organism: Gigaspora rosea (assembly GCA_003550325.1). Classification (NCBI taxonomy): domain Eukaryota; kingdom Fungi; phylum Glomeromycota; class Glomeromycetes; order Diversisporales; family Gigasporaceae; genus Gigaspora; species Gigaspora rosea. The sequence goes on from QKWP01000991.1 coordinate 112,867, forward strand.
GAATTGAGGTTAACATTTAGACAATGTTACTATTATCATGTGGTAAATATGGCTTCAGTAGCCTAGAAGTGATGAATTTAATTGGCTGTTAATCACGTGATTGCATTTATGGAGATTTTGTAAGTGGACCAAACAATTAGCATGCAATTGTTGAATAAAGAACGTGCATTTATCTATGAGTCCCATTATGGCTAGCTACCTATCATGCATTTAGAGAGTTGTTGCATTTAGGGATTGCATTTAGGGAGGTCTGATTGTAGAATGCTCAGGTGAATTCATGACTTGAATTTCCACCTAAACTGCAGATTGATAATGGTAAATGGTCCCATAGTGACATACATTTTAAGAAACTTTCATATACTTCGTTTATACCCTGTTCCAACTTGTCAAAGAGCTCACCAAAGTCTTCATTATTTAATGATTCAAGTGTTATTAGCAGTTCTTGTCCAAAGAATATATCAAAATTTTTCCTGAGTTCATCTAAAAATTTTATTCACTCATTCACTTTATCTGGCACTTCATGAGCACATCAGCCATATGGATGTTGAACCAGATGGTTTTTTACTTGAATATGAGATATGGGATTCTTTCCAACCATTAATCACATCAATGGCTTATAAATGCTTGCTCAAGTTTTTAAGCGTCAAAAGAATTAGATTATCCTGTTTAGATAATTAATTTTGTTTGAGCTTTAATTATTATTCTTGAATTCGTTTGTGCAATTATGTAACTTAAAAAAGTGTATTAACAAATTATAGCATTAACAATAAAATAACATGAATTTATTTTATAGCATTAACAATAAAATAACATGAATTTATTTTATATACAGTACTAATATATTATTTCTCTTAAGTAAACAATTACACTTGTTTATCTTATCAAAATGCCACCTTAACACACTCATATCCAATACTAATTCAAAGGCATTCAATTCTCATTCCTTTCTGAAAAAATATCTGTCCCCAAGGAAAATACAACATAATTCATATAAACATAATGCTTAAAGCCATATTTATATAAATTTATTTCTTCTTTTCCCATAAAATTAATGAGTACAGTACTGGGTTCTCTGCATTTATCGAGATGCTTAAATCAAAAAGAAATACTCGTAAATAAAAAAAAGTATCAAATATGTTAAACAGTGATTGATGAGCATTAAAGCTGTTTTAAGTTATGAATTGGATGAAACTGAAGGTGAAGAAATCTGTACCTTATACAGTGTTTTAGACTGGAATGAAATAGATTGTGCGAACGCAATCATGTTGCTGAAATGGTTGAAGAGATCAAATAGGTTTCAATTTAAGCGACATTCTTAAGTGTTATCCTCAATACTATATTAGCAATAATGCTTATTTATTATTATTAATCATCCAAAATCAAAAAAAATAATAAAATTTAAAAAGGTAACATCTAATAGCAGACGCTACTGGCCTTTGAAAAATATAATAAAACATCAAAATTAGCTGTTCCTATTATTCAAAAGAACATGAAAATATTGTTGAAAAGAATTATAAGCCCACATTATCAGTTCAATCTGAAAAACACTAACTCAGAATCCATAGTTCAATGTTTTTATTTGATTCGAACGAAAAAATTGTTGGCAAAATAGTTAAATTTGTTCCATATTAATAAAGGTGGTAATATGTTAAATATTTACAATGGTTTTTGAAGTTTTTTTTTTTATTTTCATAAAATCACTATACAGTAATAATTCGAGAATGAATATCCATGGCAAGTTACATGAGTGATCTCTGAATATTGAAATAAAATTTTCCAGAAAAAATAGTTTGTGTTAAATAATTTGTAAATTTTTTATTAATATTGTTTTGTAACAAAGATATTTAATTAATGCAATAAATTTTAGCAAACTACACATATTATTTGTATATTTGTTATAATTTAAAACACCTGACACTATGAAAATATTTTTCGCTATAGAAAATTTATCCTGCTTTAGCCCATTGATTAAGGTGCTTAGAACGCCCTAACTTCAATTTACTTGTAAAAATATTCTGCTTTCTTCCATTTATTACAATCAGGTATATTATACAAATTTATATAACGACTATTAAAAAATATTAAAATCATCAAAACCATTGAAAATTAAATAATTTTTTACTAAAAAATTGAATTAATGTAACTATGTGCATAGGGTACATTAAATTTTTTGTACCCATTATTTTGATCATACGATATCTGAGATGTCTATTGTCAAATTTTGAGTAAAAATAGCGAATTTTTTTAAAATATTATTATGTTGCTTGTTATTAAATTCGAACTAGAATTCAATTTTTTTTATTGTATCTGTGATTATATTCAGGGAAAATTATATATAGCTACTATATTGCTACTATTAAATGGTTTTAAAAAAGTATGTAATAGTAATTGTTATATTAGTGTGATTATAATAGGGAAATTAATAATATAAAAAATGGGTCTAAAAAATTGTATGATTTTTATTGAGGTTGTGATTATAGCAAAGGTGACTATAGCAAGGGCTAACTGTATAAAGTTTTTAATGTCCAAATTTTACTGATAAATACTTACTAGGTCACCTATAGTATTTTATCACAGCAATATTATTATCATTATTAGTTATACCAACAACCTTATAAAAAAAAGCAATGATCCAATTTTTGACTCATAAAGTTGACCTGCACAGGTCAAATGACCCAGGTAAGAGCTTACTATTTAATAAATTACATTTAGTAGGCAAATGTTTCTAATTTTACTAAAATTTTCTTAGATCTACTTGCAATTGTTTAACATATACTTTTTTATTATTGTACTAAAACAAGCAAAAAATATTTTTGTGAATTACAAATCAATATAGATTTGATTTTTTAAGAATTAGTTGATCCACCTGATATGATTTTTTCTGAACAAGAAATAATAGCTATTTCACATACTAATGCTTTTATCAATAATTACAATTATTTATAACATCTGCATATTGTGAAAACAATAATATTAAATTCATTTCAGTATAAAAACTTGCCTTGGCTTATACTTATTATGTAGTAAATTATATTACCAAAACTAATATTAGTACACACTATGTGTTTTTAATATGTACTATGACTCTAGAAAAATTTTATTATTCAATATCTCTTCCTTTAATTATGTAGAAAAATCATTTAGTATTATAACAAAATGCTTAAATAAAATAGCTAGTTAGGCTAAGCTCACTAGTCCACAAGTTTTAGCATATTTGTTAGATATTAAGGAGTATACTCTATGTAAATTTATATCTATCTATCTTTAATTATTTGAAAATTATAGTACTAAAGAGTGAAATAAATATTATCAAAATATACTTGAAAATATAAATGATTCAAACAAAAATTATGAACAAAACAAAAATTATGAACAAAATAAACAAGATTTTCTTGAATTTTTTTTAATCTCTTCATTGAATAGTAAATTAATAGCAGCAAATTTTCAAGTTGATTATCAGGTTTAATTATATATTGTGTAATATTTGTCTTATAATTATATTGCTATCAATAAACTCTTATTAAGATTCTATATTAGCTACCCAATGTTTAAGAGAAAAAAATGCATATTGATTAGTTTTTATTTTGTGGTAGTGAACTTGAACTTGTAGAAGGTATTGCATTTATCAGAGTTGTATTATAGAGGTTTAATTGTATTCTTATAAGATTTTTAAATATTAAATACTATAAATGGCCAGATAAAAGATCCTCCTAGATAGTAGACCCACTATCTGAGTGCAGATCACAGGATTTTTTAATTAAACTAGTTCAATAGGTGGCGCTTTGCACCACCTATCTTATTCAGTATTTGTTATCCAGTCATTAAAGTATGCGTTACTATTGAGTTGGTTGTATTAGAATAATCAAAGATTTCTAATATGATTTATAGTAAAGAATTTACTAATAGAGCATATATAATAGTTAAGGATTAGTATTTTAGTTATTATAATTTCTACTGTAAGTTACTATAAAAAATTCTGTTACAAAGCTTACTTGCAATTCCAGTGACTATAGTTTGTTGTTATGTGGGAGATTGTTGCTTTGGAATTAACAAATTTCTACTATGAGTTACAATAAAGAATTCAATTATAGAATTTATTATTAATACAGTAAATATAATATTGGAATTATTATGATTTCTATTATTAGTTACTGTTAATAATTCTGTTACGGAACTTACTAACTAGTCCTTTACTATAGTGTACAAGATTGAGTTAGCTTGCATTAAAATTTTTATAATTTCTACCATAAGTTACTATAAAAAAAATTGTTACAAAACTTGCTATTTTGGTGACCACAGTAAGTAATTACCTGCTATTCTGGTTGCTATTTTAGTGACTATAGTTTGTTGCTAAAAGGGAATTGGTTGCATGGAATTAATGTAATTTTACTATAAGTTACAGTAAAGAATTAGATATAAAATTATTGCTAATGCAGTACGCATGACATTAGAATTAGGCAATGCAAAGTTAATTTTTTGTTTTGTATAACTCACCGCCCCAATTTTTCAAAAAATTTTTTTTAAATTTCAATTGTGCAAATCTATTTAATCTTTTCTTCGATGTCGCTATAGTGACCTTAATTTTCTTGAATTATCCAATAGAACTGAACTCTATTACTACTAGAGATGTGCAAAATGCATTATGTATTCAATGTTGCATGCTATATAATGCAGCATAATGCAATGCAGGCTACCTGAAATTTCAAAATGTACATAGAAATTATTATATAATTTGATTCAAAAATTTTTAACTATAGTAATAAATTATTATTTTGTGTATATACATTATAGTGAATACTTGTATTACTACTTGTTTTGTTTATCTTCATCACTACCAATCTAATAATTTTGGTGTTTTTGGGGCTCTATGGCAGTCTTAAGGCATTGTATTAGACATACAACCTTCTTATAGTGGTCTTTTATATCATAGTACTCTCATGGTGGTGGTTCTACATCCTTGCAGTAGTTTTACTACATTATAGTAGTTATTCAAATCCCATTTCAATAACAATGTTCAATACCAAATATTCTATCAATGTTGCTACTGCACTGCACAATACTGATTTTTAAATAAAATGAATGTCTTATGTTCATTCTTTTCAACTTCAAACCAATTAAAATAATATATCTTATCTTGTATATTCTGGTAAGTGTTCTATCTCTGTTGATAACAATGTCTAACATTATTTATTCTATTAGCACCTACCTACTCTTGTAATTTTTTAAAAATAAAAAATGCTTATATTTGTTCTTTTCAACTCCAATTTTAGTAGCATGCTCTGAATGCCTTTATATTCATTCTTTACAACTTAAATTCCATTAAGCTAACAAATTTCAACAGTATCTATTTTATTGGCACTAACTCATATTTGCTGATTTTGTTAATGAATACTTTTATGTTTATTGTTTTTAACTCCAATTCTATCAAGATAACAAATCCAGCATTATATATTCTAGTACCATAAAAGGTCATATACAAGACCTGGATTTCTTACATTCTACCAAAAAAAATTAATTAGTAAAAAAGAAGAAATAATTAGTAAAAAATAAGGGTGGGTCTAGTGCTCAGCACAATCAAACAAAAATTTAACAGTCAAATACTTGTTAATACTTGTGATTAAGTCAGACATCAAATTAACCAATAGTATATATTTAGCTTTGGTTGATCTATGATCATTTGACGTCTGATTTAAACATAAATATTAACAAGTATTTGACTATCAAAATTTTGTTTGATTGTGCTCAGCACTAGGTGGGTCTGATATATGGGAATCTTGTATATGACCTTTTACGGTAGGTGTCCTATCTATGTTAAATCAAGCTATAACATCACTAGTTATGATAATTAAAGAATGTTAAGTCATGCCCTAGCTATAACACAAGTTGTGGCTTCAATAATTATGGTTTAATCTGGAGCTATAACTTTAAAAAAGTGATTCTGTTGCAGCTAATGCTTAATCATAGCTTAAGTTGCAGCTCATTGGCTTGCTTTATTGTGCAGCCAAAACCGGCTTTGGAATAAGCCATTAACGGCTCTGAAGAACAATAATAACAAAAAGCATTTGCTTGCACAACATTTGATATTGGACTATACTGGTTGATAATTTATGCTAAATGTGAATTAAAGATTACATAATATATGATCGAAAGTGAAAAATTGAACGAATTGCTCAGAATGGCAGAGACATCCCCTGACAGAAGCAATTATAATTGCACTGGGAGTCTCAGTAGGTCATTCCCTGCCTGCTAAGAAATGATAGAATCACATGTCTTCCTGTTTTGGGTGGGTGGCAAAAAATTTGCCTTGTTATTCTTATATGCTAGAAGAGCTTGGATTCATTATCTACTGTACTTATACTACACTTACTATTACAAAAATCACAGATTGATCAAATCAAGCCAAATCGAAAGAGCAATAATAAGTTCTGCAACAAAATGTTTTACATAAGCTCATAATAGAAATTACTATTATTTATATATGCTAAATAAAAGCAAAAAAATTTTAAAGATTTTCTAGTTTAAACATTTAGTTAAGTTTATTATTTTAGTTATTTTTTTTTGCTACAAACAGTTTTTTTTGTACTATTAATTCTAATCTTATTTTGTACTTTAAAAATATAATTTAAATCATTTATATCATTATTTATAATTTGTATTTTTAAATTTGCATGATAATATTTTTTGGCTATTTTTTATATATTATGCAGAATAGCATAATGCATCATGCAGCATAATGCTGCATTATGCAATGCAAGACCAAAAAAACATGCATTCGCACATCTCTAATTACTACTATATGTGGTTGAAATTGAGATAGTTCACGATAGATTTTTCATGATTTTCTGGGATGAGTTAGTATTGGAATTATAATTCCTACTATAAAAAAATCACATTACAAAACCTACTTGCCAACCCAATTTTTTTTAAAAAATTTTTTAAAAAATTTCAATTGTGCCAATTATTTTGTTTTTGCCATTTAATTTTTTCTCCAGTGTCATTGATGGCAGCTTTAATTTTTTCGAATTACCTAATAGATCTAAAAAAAATCCAAAATTTTCTGTTTCTATATTATGCAAACCAGAAAATTAACTGCATGGCTTTAGATTTGAACATAAGCATATTAATTTACAATAGATTAAAAAAAAATAATAATAATAAAAAAAACCCAACCCTATGACTGAAATTTTGAAATTCTGTGTTATGCATGGCTTTATCATAACTATTATTATAAGTTACCATTAAAATTTCTGTTACAGAACTTACCCACTACTATATTACTACAATGTGTAGTTAAAATTGAAAAGTTCACAACAGAATTTTTCTGATTTTCTGGCATAAGTTGCTATAAAAACATTCTGTTTAAGAACTTGCTAGTACAGTAAACATAAAAGTTAAAGATAAGTTAGTATCGGAATTATAATTCTACTATAAAAAATTATATTACAAACGTACCTGCTGACCTAAGTTTACTAAAAAAACCTTTTTTTAAAAATTTTAATTGTGCCAATTATTACATTTTTGCTATTTAATTTTTTTCTCTAGTGTCACCGATGGTAGCATTAATTTTCTCAAATTACCTGATAGACCTAAAAAATCTGATTCCATGTTTGCAACTGAAAAATTAACTTTGCGTGGCTTTAGATATAAATATAAGCATATTAATTTCAATAGATAAAAAAAAAATAAAAAAAATCTGACCCATTGATTGAAATTTCGGAACTCTATCTTATACAAAACAAAAATTTAATTTTGCGTGGCCTTATTATAATTATTATTATAAGTACTATTAAAATTCTTTACAGAACTTACTACTGCTCTATTAGGTCATACACAGATAATTTTTCATTGTGCATAACCTAATGTTTCAAAATTCTGGTTGGCAGGTCAGAATTTTTTTCTTTGAAAAAAATACTTTGCATAGCATAAATTAATTCATGTTTATATCTAAGGTCATGCAAAGTTAATTCTTTGATTTGCATAACATGGAATCAGAAATTTTGTTTTTTTATCGGACCTATTGGGTAATTCCGTAAAATTAAGGTTATCATCGAGAGAAAAAAATTAAATAGCAAATTGGAATTATTGGCACAATAGAAATTTAAAAAATATTTCTTTGGAAAAATTTGGTTGGCAGGTTATGCAAAATGAAAATTAACTTTGCATGGCCTTACTACAATGTGTGGTTAAAATTGAGATAGTTCGCAATAAAATTTTTCTGATTTTCTAAAGGTTAAAATGAGTTAGTATTAGAATAATAATTTCTATTGTAAAAAATTATACTACAAAAACTTACCTGCTAACCCAATTTTACAAAAAAAAGTTATTTTTTAAATTTCAATTGTGCCAATTATTTCGTTTTTGCTATTTAATTTTTTTCTTCAGTATCATCGATGGCAGCTATAATTTTTTCAAATTACCTGAAAGATCTGAAAAAAAATCCAAAATGTTTTGATTTTATGTTATGCAAACCAAAAAATTATCCTTGCATGGCTTTAGATATGAACATGAGTATATTAATTTACAATAGATTAAAAAAGAAATAAAAAAACTATTTTCTGAATTTATCAAGAATTACTATTAAAGAATTTTTATATAAAACTTGCTCATTATTGTAATATTACAATATGTGGCTAAGGGTGTTAGTTTATGTTGAAATCATTATAGCTTTATCATGAGTTACTGGTATAAAACTTTATATCCTGGCGATACACAGTGTGACTCACTATGCATGTTATTGATATTATCCAATCTCAGTTAATTTAATTTCAAAGATATAAAATGCCATAACGAACAGAAGTGTTTTTTAAATCTGAAAGATGCAAAGTGTATGCGAAAATTGATTTTTCAAAAAAATAATTGAAAATGGCAACTGTTATTAATAGTAATAGACAAATTATGACATAATTTACAGATTCGTCTTAGCTGATCACCATATTTAAATTTCCTACAGCTTGATTTTAGTTGAATTGATCAAAGTTTTTCTCACACTCTGGTTATGTTTTCTGAAGATGACCAATCAAAAACATTTAAACGGGACAAATATCGTAATTATTACAAATTTAATGAATCAACATAGACTTTTCACAGTCTGGTTACGCTTTCTGATCAAAACTGTTTAATGGGAACAAATGTCGTAACTATTAAAAATTTAATGAATCTGGCATAGACAGATCGAAAGTTTTTCTTACAATCTGGTTACATTTTCTGAAGATGACCAACCAAAAACGTTTAAATGAATGAACTCTGAAATAGGAAGTTTAGGCTGATGTCACATTTTCTAAAGATGATTAATCAATAATAGTTAAATAGGGAACAAATATCGTAATTATTGAATCAGCATAGACTGATCAAACCTTTTCTAAAGATGACCAATAAAAAATGTTTAAATAGACAAATTCTGAATTAGAAGGTTTAAATATGGTTCTTTTTAATATCTAAATTGCTTATTATAAGCGCAATATAAATGTGCATCTCAAATTTTTATACTACATGATATAAGCTTTCAGTTGCGTAATATACCTGGGGTCTATTATAGAGTTCTAAAATTGGTAAAATATAACAGACCGGTCTTGTATCTTGCTATTTATGGTAGTATCTCATTTGTAATTATATATTAATTAAAAATTTACTTAATTGCACAATATTTCCTATATTTTGAACTAATAAAGTGTTTCAAAAAAATTAATTGATTAAAAATCTATTTAATTTATTTTTAATAATCACTATATCATTAATAAATTAAATAATTTTTAATAAAAGTTTTTTAAAATATAGAGAATATTAACAATTGAGTAAATTTTTTAAACAAATTAATACATAAATTATAAAGAAATATATTTTAAATTTAAAATAACATGTGAATATATTAAATTCAAAATTGTATTATTATTTTTTTTTTAACATTTGGCAGTCTTGCTACTACTTTATTTAACCTTTTGTAAATGCTAAAATATACAATTTTATCTTATAAGGTTATGCCATCTTGGCACTAATACTAAAGTGTGACCCACCCAGTTGTCTTAGAGATACCTAAGTGTGCCTACTATAACAAACTTTATCTCTCTAGGTTTCTTTCTTTCGATAAAGAAAAACCATCCAGATCTGCAGTCAGGGTTTGCTGCCTGTCAAAATTGTAACTTATTTATAATTTAAGCTTTAATTTTTTGTTAAAAAAACTTTATAAATAACACAATAAGATCTTTATTTTAAGCTAATATAGAGCTTTTGTTTTTTTAAGGCCAGACTGCTTGGCCAAGGTTTTTATTAAGAATGATATTAATTTGATTTTATGAATGAGGATACATACATCTAGTCATATATAAACTTTTGGTATCTAATTTAAGTAGTCCATCTAAAGGTTCTATACTAGCTACTATACCTGCAACCCAACTATAGAAATTGCTTATTTAAATCTCTAATTCGTGCTATGCCTTATCTATCAGATCTCACAGGTAGTGCCCTCTGGCATTTTACTCAATAACAACACCTGCTTTAGAACTATCTGCTCAAAGTTAGAGCACCCTCACAGTATAGCCTACCTGTGCAGACAAGTCCCATATCTTGCTCTACTAGAATTTACTCACTATGCCATTATAAAGTTTATTTATCCCAGCACCCACCTTCTTTAAGATGTGCTATTAGATATCTTCCTACCTCTTTATTTGGGTCTTGCCAAACAGGTTTTGTTTTTTGGTTTCTTGAATTGTAGTATAACAAATACTATTGTATCTGCGAGCTCTTATTCATGATAGTAGAACCAAGACTATAGGCTCTCACCCAACTGATATGAGTCACAGTTACCAAACGCAGACCTAACTTCAAAGTGTTAATAGTGGGATTTTTTTAAACTATTAACCTGCTGCTTGGGGTGACAACTTGATAACTTCTCTAAGTTAACACATCTTTAAAGTTTTTTATTATTGATAATAATTACATATAATATAATTTATTAATAATAACAATAAAACTTGCACATTTTTCAATGATAATAATAATAATTATTAATAATTATATTAATATTTGCATTAATTGTTTTATTAACATTTATAAAGATAATTTTTTATTGTTACATGCTTTATTTTTTATTAATTATATTTGAATCAATCTTTATCATCTTGTATTATGTATTTTCTTTTTTAACACTTGGGGCCTTTGCATTAGAAAGGACCTATACTTGTTTATATATGATTTTGAGAAAATCATGTTTGTTTTGTTTGGACTGATTTGGGTTAATCAAAATTTTTGTAATTTTATTAGTTCATTATATTGGGTAATCCCATAATATACAAAACTCCCAAGAAATTTTTTTTAAATATCTCAATTTTTTATTATGCAAAACAATTTCCACTTATAATTGAAAAATGTAGTACATGTCAAAATTTATCTGAATATAACAAAAATCTAATTTTCATTTTTGGGCAGTATCGGCCCTTTCTATTGCAAAGGCCCCACTTTATTGATTTGCAAAGATCTAGTTTGGTGACTTGTGAAGTTCATTACAATGAATATCAAAATATACTTCAAACTAATACCTTTAAGGTTCTTAATATTGGCATAAAAGAAGAACTGCACATGCCTAACAAGATAGAATGCAAGTTTGTTATATCAAAAGTTTTATGAAATAATCAGTGCTACCCACTATGCCAAGCAAGACTATTATGAAAAACCTAAAAAAAGGCAAATTTATATTGTTTTTTTTTAAAAAAAATTGTATAATTATCTTCTTATTAGATTTGGATAGTATTTGGATTAGACAAAACACCCAGCCAGATTCCTGTTATTGCTTAAAGCAAATACAAATAGTTCTATACAAGGAATATACAAATTATTAAAATATATATAAAATTCAAGAAAAATGTGTTTGTTACTAGCAGTATCAGTTACTAAAAAGCATTGTCAACCAATTAGATTGTGTAATATTATAATCACAACAAAATCAAAGTGCAAAACTTACTATCAGTAGGGCAGAGTTAGAGCTATAGTTAAAAGTAGGGTGAACATAGATCATTTATTATATGATTTTAGTGATACAATAAGATTTATATAGAAAATAAAAATGTGCTACAAATAAAACTTTTTACAGTTGTTATTAATTTAACCAAAAATTTTATAATATATAGTACAAAATACTCTTTTTATAATAGTAAAATTTTAAAAAATATAGTATTTAAAAAAATTATAATTCTATATGTCATAAAGTTTTCTGTAGTTGGTTCAAATGTCTATAGTTATACAAAAATGATTAATTCTAATTGGTAGAATCTATATTGTTTACAATTGTGATTGGTCGATCACCTTATTTCATATGATCACAATGTGATCACTATTAAAAATGATCTATATTCACCCTACCCCTAAGGTTTGGGTAAAGCTTAGTATATAATAAAATTCTAAAAAAATTTGTTTTGTATAAAAAAAGTAGTTTCATAGACAAAATTTTAAGTTAGAAGTGATTTTTTAAAAAATTCAAAGTATTGCATTTTTCATATTACAAATGATCATTTTATCTAATTGGTTGATCACTATCCAGTGACTATCACTGACAGTAACAAATATATTTACTATATATTTTTTAATGTATAAAATTTAGCTAGCATTTAATATTTAGGTGAGCATATATTAATTCATTTTATTCGCTTTTTATTTATTTATATATTTTTTTAATTTATTAATTTTGAATTTATCATCATTAATCTTATTATTTCTATTATTTCTAGATTGTTTTCACTTACTTATTTTTAATAATTGATAAATATATACCAATTCTAAAATGACAATTCAGAAATAATACAGACAAGAATATATAAACTACTTTTTATTGTTATTAATAGATTGTCTTAAAATTTAATTGTGTTTATTTGCAATTTTATTTAGATACTATACATTAATTCAATTCTATTGAGTTTTTTTTAATAATTATTTAATGGTATCAGATTTACTTAGTTTTGATCAGCTCACTAATCATTACTTCACAGAAAACTTAATTTACAGAAAATTAATTTTGGCAATGTTATTTTGCAATTAATTAATTTATGAACAAGTACGGTTCATAAAGTTATTTTACCAACAGATAATTTTGCAGATAAATTAATTCTAATCATTGTCATTAGAGACAAGTTTAGGTTTAAAGTTAGTACAATTTATAAACGAATTGACAATACAATATATTGAATTAATCATTTGTGAAATAACCTCATTTGTAAATAATTATCTGTGAATTAAGTTTTCAACAAGTGTTTTGTTAGTAAAATAATATGAATATAGATTCATTTATTTGTTATGTATTGACTGTTTTATTTTTGATTAAAAAGAATTAACAATATAATTTCATTTACAAGAATAATGAGGTTTTAATCTTTCGAAAATTAATTTATTACAATATTATTATATTATATATTTAATAAATGCGTACAACCAATAAAGGCTTTATTTGGCAAGCAAAAGATCCAAAGGATCACAAGGTGATCGTTTTTATATAAGAATTAAAAAAGCAACTGACTTTCAGAACTAATGAAAGGACTCAGTTATGAGTACATTAAATTCAAAGCTAGATGTGCTGTTATTGGATGCAAAATATCTAGAAAAGTTTTCTTTATAACAAATAAATTACTTGAGCTTAATAAGTCTATTTGGTGTATAAATAAACTTATATATCTACATTTAATTAACATAAAAAAAACAAAATAATATAAATAATATATTCTATTTCAGAATTTCAATAAATATCATATGTAGTAGTGATGAAATAAAATAAAGACTATTTTACTACAAAATAAATTAAAAATGAGCAAAATTAGTATAGGCTAAAACCTTTATACCAGTAATATGCCCAGTATTAATATTACAGAGATTGATTAACTAAAATAACTACATGATGATAAGTTGTAAGACAATTGTAAAATTATTTATATTGAGTAATCTAATTATTATCATCATGTGAAGCCTATAATTATAAAAACTTTAAGCAAAATATTGACCATTTGAATTAACATACCCATATAATCTGTATATGAATACATACAGTCAACATAAATGATCATTTCTAAGCGCTAAATAACTAAATACTAGGAAATCAGGATCTGATATTTGTCCGAAGCAATATTAATACATAATTTTTAATTAATAGCCATTTAATACAAATATGCAAAATAGTGCACATGTGTAACACAAAATGGTCTATTAATCAATTGTTATACTGACTGCAGAACATCACGGGAACCATCAATCCTTAAATTTTATTGGCTGTAGCTGACTAATATTGCATAGACGTGCATTCAAGTTTACTTGTACAGATGTGTCCTTGCTACGCTTCGGACAATCATGCTACGTACTCTTTTTTAATAATTTTATAAATAAGTTGTAACAATCACAGCATGCAGACATCACGATAAAAAAGTTTTGATCTGCTACTTTGGAAATGAGCCAATGCACATTTATGCGCATGATTCCAAAAATGCGCATTTTGATACACAATGTACTGATAATTAGAAATGGCTAATAATGTGTAACATTTATGAAAATACTTAGACATCATTTTACTGACAATAATTCGTTTAAAATAAAATTGTTTTTTCTAACTAAAAAATCTGAATGGAAATTTGATGTAATGGGAGAGACTACTTTGTTCAAAGATCTTGTTTTACCAACTGCATGGAATATTGATGATAAATCACAGTTTGTTAGCATAGATTCAAGTGGGCTTAAAATGAATTATATGGGTAAGATGTATAATAAATTTTAATAATAGAAATTTCTCAGAAATAATATTATATTGTTATATAGCTAAATTTTTTCTTTAAAGATCCTAATGATTACCAATAATTGAAGTATTAGAAACCAGAGCCAGAGAACTAGATAACTATGATCTTAGGAACAAGGTCCACCAACTTGGCTGCCAGAATTGCATCAGAGGAAAAGAATTTTTGCTATAGAAATCAGTGATGTTAAATGATCTGAAATGACCCAAATGACTCAAATGACCAATGACTGGTCATTGGATCATTTCAAGAATAAACATTCTATTGGGTTATTTGAATTTTATTGGTGGAAATAACAATTAATTAAACCTTGATTAAATTATGAAATTCAAAGTCAACAATTATTCAAAATATTAAATATTTAATACTCATACTAAGATTAGATCAATTTATAAACTTTTAAGTCTATTTACTCCAGTTCTTCAAAAGTAATATTTACCTTTAAACAAAAGCTGGGTTGTCCTGTGCTAAATTACCGTGATTGATACAAAAACTCTGTAATCACATATATTAAGAATCTTAACTATCAATTTTAATCCTGTAATCTCATATTAGAGCCTTATAACATAATCTAGAGCTCTATTCAAGCAGGACCAGGAAATCTTTATTATAGGTCCCACTATAAAAAAGTCAAATTATATTTTTTGTGAATTAGAGGTTGTTTATAATTAAGCAAATCAGTTTTGTGGGCACCTTTAAAAATTAATAGTAATATGAATTATATTGGTAGAGCACCTTAGCACCTTGGAGTACCAAATAGTCTACTCTAAAAAAAATTTGGAATTACATTTTTAAAAAAAAAAATTTATTAAGTTCTCTAAAAAAAAAAAAAAAAATTGATTACAATTTATAATAAAGTAAATTATATTATAACTAGTACCTTTTATATAACCTATATATGTGAATCTATTTATAAGTGGTAACTAATTTTGTTGCAAATTTTATAAAGCTGAGGACTTTACACAACTTTATAATAATCCAAATCTATAATAGGTCAATCACATTTTTTAAATTTATAGTAGTTTTTGAATATAGTCATAATGGGACCTATAATAAAGATTTTTGGTCCTATTTAAGCCCAGTTACTTAGAACAAGTCTGCTAGTATCCATACCTCAATCGAAGCCTTACTATTGTTAGAGTAGTTTAGTTAATTTTAGTTAGTCTTACTAGTATATAGTTGTGATACCTGTATAGAGGGTTCATTTAGTCTCTCACAACATACATACATAATGAGGTTTATGATACATATTAAAAGTTTGGCAGGTATTGTGCAAATTTATAGCAAAAAAAGTTTTTTAATTAATTAAAATTAAATTAGTAAAAACTTTCTGTTTGAAGTCAAATTCATATTTGAATTTAATATATAACACATTAATATGTTATTTAGCACATTATTAACTTGTTTTCTAACACTACTAAGCCCAACACATTGACACATTTTACTTATTTGCATAGGTAATACAAACCAAAAAAGGATCTATAATTTTGTAAATAAACAAAGTGTTAAGATAAAAATTTAGTGTTAGGGCCTTAAGGTTAGAGACTATAAGGTTAGAGTAATGCTTATAATATATAAGATTTTATTTCTGTTATTTGTACCAAGATCAATTTAAATATTAGTTTTCACCTTTTATTTCTTTTTAGCACTTCGTTGGGCTGATCTGGAATAGTCAAATTTGTACTCTGGTTTGTTATTTCCTCTCCAGTATTATACACAAAATAAGTAGATGCCATGTTGAGGTGCTATCTAAGAATTTTATAATTCTTATCCCTTTATGCACATCATTAATGGGCGATTATATGTCAATCACTAAGTTTACACAGATTTTGACTATTATATCACTACTATTAACCCAAATAACCTCCAAATGACCCAGTCATTTGCAAATAACCATGGTCATTTGGTCATGAGTCATTTGCAAATGACCCAAAATAAAGATGACTATAATAACAATTCATTTCAGAATCATTTAAAGTTATTTAAAAATTTTTCAAATGATCAGATTATTTAACATCACTGATAGAAGTAGATACCAGGAGAAAAAAACCATACAGTACCTAATACCAAGTAGATTGACCCTTCTGAGCTAACTAAATTGGAGGTCTAGGATATATTGGGGAAGGACTAGTAGGAAGATAATAGTGGGTACTGGAGTTGTAGCAAACTTTACAAGGACAGAAGTAGGTAATAGTAGTAGTTACAGAGTATCCCCTAACTGCAAATGTTGGCTTCGGTAAATGTATAAGTTACCAATGTGTAGGTAATACCTGTGTGGAACAAAGAATGCTCTACCAAGTGTCCTATAAGAATAAATTAGTCCTAAGGGGATATTCGTCAACAGTATCCAGGACTGATCTTGACTGACTTATATAACAGAGGATCAATACAAGTAGGATTTGTAGAAGAAACTAGGACTAGAGGGTTTAAATAGGCAATCCCCTAGTTGGGTTGCAGATATAACAGCTAGTATAGAACCTTCAGACAGACTATTTAAATTAGACAACCAAAAGTTGTACATGTGGCTAGTTGTATTCTCATCTATATAACAAATATCAGATTGCCCAAAGAGGTACTCTTGATCTACAGGCTTGAATAAAAGTCTTATCACCCAATTTGGGAACTTTGACATAAAAATAACAATGATCTATATTAGACTATATAAAGTTAAATTTTCATTTTGCATTATTTGCTAATCCAAATTTTTCAAAAATCTTTCAAATTTTTTTTAGTCCCAATTCTTTTAAAACAAGTATAATAATAGATAATAAATATAGCTCAAACCAATCAATATTTGATTATTATAAATTAGTATGCATTAAGATCAGAAAATAGATATAAAGATATTAGAACATTTTATAATTGCTTGATATAAATATATAAGGTTAGCAAAAATTTTCAGAGTCATAATAATAATCTAATGAAGCTGATAACTAATAATAAAAATTATCTCAAAAAGTCCAAATATTGCTTGGGAATAAGGGTTCTAATTTTTTAATTTTTAGGCCATACAAAGTTGATTTGATTTTTCATTTTGTATTATTATATTTTTTAATCAATTTTTTTAGTTTTTTATTTTTAATTTTTAATTTTTTTTAATTTTAATTTTTTTTTAAACCTAATTGTGCCAATTGTTTATTTTTTTGAAATTTATTTTTCTACTATTTATATTAGTATTACCTGATAGTGATCTTAATTTCTGTAATTGTTAAATAAAACTGGCAAAATAAATAATACTAATTCAATTTTTTGATTTCTTGTAAGAAATTATAATAATAAAATTTGTAAATTGTAAATAATATCAATAATTAAGTTTAGTAGTTTACAAATTCATATTTTTGATACTGTATTAAAAAAATTTAATTAAAAAATTAAAAGGTTTAACAGTAAGATTTGTATATTATAAATACTATGAATAATTAAACTTAGCAAGTTATAAGTTTATATTTTTGCTATTAAAAAAATTTAAATTAAAAAGAAAAAATTAAAGCTATACTAGCAAAATTTGTAAATTATAAATATAGTGGGTGGCCATATTATTATAGACAATTTTAAAATAGGTATAAATTTAAACAAATAAAATATTAAACCTATAAATTAATTAAATCTTAATCTTTTAAATAAAAAAAGTTTAAAAAATTTTATGCTACAATTTTTAAAATAATTAAATTTAAGTAAAATTTTGAATTTTATATAGAACTAATTTTTTAAATTTTAATATAGTTTTATACTATAGTAACTAGTATTACTAAAATAAACTAATATATAAACTTAATTTTTTTTATTAATAATAGCAATTTTTTTATTAATAAATAGCAATTTTTTATTAATAAAGCAATTTTTTTAAATAAAGGTATTTAGTATAACAAATTACACATATTATGAAAGTTTTATAATTTATTAAAAAATATTTAGTAATTACTATATATAGTAATAAATTACTTTATTTGTATTTGTTAATTTTATTTTAATTTTTTATTAATAATAGCAATTTTTTTATTAATAAATAGTAATTTTTTATTAATAAAGCAATTTTTTAAATAAAGGTATTTAGTATAACAAATTACACATATTATGAAAGTTTTATAATTTTTATAATTTTTTAAAAAATATTTAGTAAATACTATATATAGCAATAAAATTACTTTATTTGTATTTGTTAATTTTATTTTAATAATTTAATATTAATATTTAATAATAATATTTTATTTAAAAATTTTTAAAATTTTTTAAAAATTTAGAATTATATAGAATTATATGTAATTTGTTATGCTAAACAAATTTTACAAAATAATTAAGTTTAATTTATTTAATAAAAAATTAACTTTTAATATATGGTAATTATAATAATTAATTTTTTTAAAAATTATTATTTTTAGTTTTGTATATCATTATGCAATATTATATAATTTTAATTATCTCAAAAAATACTGCATAGAATTGTATATTTTTTATATAAAAGATATAGATTTAATTAACTTATAGTTTTATTTTTAGCCCAATATCTTATTTATTTAATTTATACCTATTTTTAAAAATTGGCCACAATAATATGCCCACCTACTATACTATTAATAATTAAGTTTAGCAGTCTATAAATTTATAATTTTGTTATTAAAAATTTTTTAAATTATAAATAGAGTATACTTCATAATAATTTACATGAAATTAGCCAATCAGATCATGTAATTTGTGAGTAATAAACAAAATTTGCAGATAATAATATGAAACTAGCCAATTAAATTATATGGTTTATAAGTAAGTTACAGGTAATTAATATAGAGCATATTTTATTCTTAAAATCAAAGAAAGTTAAAAGCTATAATAATAACATTTTAGATTATATATATTATGGACCAGTGCGAAAATATAGATACACAAAAACTAAAAGTTATTTGTCTACATATAAAGGTTCTTTAGTTTTAATTATTTAATTATATTTTTTATACCTAATAAAGAAAGACTTAAGCTACATTTTGATATAATTTTTATTATCATTTTATAATAAGTTTATTTTATAATAAATTTTTTAAAAAATTCTATTTTTTTTAAAAAAAAAAATTTATTTTCTCCACCAATATGCAACTTTATAAGCTTGTACTATGAACTGTATTAACATATGTATGCTAAATATACAGTTAAATTTTTAACTTAATTGGATCAGTGGTTGTTAAAATATAGATTAAAAACTAATTTACTTTAACAAAGTTTTATATATAGCTATATATAGTAGCTTTATATATATAGTAATTATTATTAAATATTTAAAAATTTATATTTTAATAACTGCTGATTCATTTAAGCTAAAATTTTAACTATATATTTAGCATATATATAACAATATACTTTTACAATAAAAACTTACAAAATTGTAAATTAGTAACAAAAATATAGTTATTTTTAAAAGGTATTTTTTTTGCTTTTTTTAATAAAAATACTAAATTTTAAAAACATTATTACAAAACAATATGTATATAAAAGATAAGAAATTTTATATTAATAGATAGCTTAGAACTTGGTTTATTTAGTACAGAAAAATTATAAATAGATAATTAAAAATTAAAAAACTTTTATATATAGATAAATTAATTATTTAATTTTAATTTATTCATATTTTTGCATTTTACAAATTGAAAAAATAAGTTATTAATAAAAATTTTTATAGAAATAAAATTTTTTAATAAAATTTACATTAAATAAATCTGCAGACCTGTGTAATAAATAAATGCATTTAAATGTTTATATTAAATTTCTAACAATTTTTTTTATTATAAGATATGTTGTGTATCTACATTTTTGCACCAGACCATATTAATAATTAAGCTTTGTAGTCTATAAATTCATATTTTGCATTAAAATTTTTGAGATTAAATTAAGAAACTATAACAATAAAATTTATAGATTATAAATACTATTAATAATTGTGATAGCTAAAGCTAAGATTGGTTAAAGCTAAGATTTTGAAATATTTTAATATTATATTTAAAAATTTTAGGGCCTTTTTGTTCACTTTTTTTTAGCATTAAATTAGAGTTTAAAGTTACCATATTTACTTGAAATAACGCGCACCTGCATGTTATTTTAAGGGAATGCGAGTTATTTTGAGTATACGCATGGGTGTTATTTTGGAGTAAGGTCTAATTTCAAAAAAAACTTGTGTATTATATATGTGTGATGCATAAAAAACCTGTATTTTTTTAATTTTATATATAGCCTTTCTGATCTAAATTAGATTTTTTGACTAAAAATTTCTTATTTCTGCTTGTTATTTGAATTCATTATTTCAGCAGATTATTACTTTAGCATTTGGAGTGTGCATTATATTGTAACACACATGGGCATTATTTCAAAACCAACATGCTATTTTAAGAAAATGCAATTTTCGAAATAACGCCCATGTGCATTATTTCGAGTAAATACGGTAATTTTATTAATATAAGTGAATTTTAGTAGGTATTATAGATTTAAATAGACTCTTGATCTTAGCTTCAGCTGATTTCATCTTTAGCCACCACAATAACTAAATATAGCAATCTATAAATTCTTATTTTTACTATTAAAAAAATACTAAAAAGCTATAACAACAATGTTAAGAAAAATATACTGTTAAAAATATATATATATAGAAAATAACTAATGTCTACCACAGGTGATTATTATCCATAATTAAATAAATAAATAAAAATAAACAATTTTTATTAAATAAAAGTTAAATTTTTTTAATATTAGAGTAAGGCTAAAGGCTATAGAGGTTTATATATAGTAAAATTTAGCAAGAAATTTTTTTTTGCATAAAAAAAGTAGTTTTATAGGCAAATTTTTAGGTTAGAAGCAATTTTAGCAATTTTTAAAAATTTCTTTGTTTTGTTACACGAAAATTGGTTTACATGTTACACCTGATCCTGAATTTTAATTGGCAATTGACTACAGGTGATAATCACCTGTGGTGTAAATAATGAACCTGTGCTATATGCTAAAAATTGATTTTTATTAGTAAATATAACAAGCTTAAATCAATATATGTACATATCTACATAAAGTATACATATATCACAATTTATATATTTGGCGTAGCAATTAAATTGTTATACAAAACAAATTTATAACAATTTTTTATATCTAATAACGTATACAGTTTCAATTTGGATTTACTTAGTTAACGTACAGCCCTAATACGTAGTGTGCGCCAAGGGTGCTTATTTTCTGGAGGTGCTTATTTTCGGAGATACAGTAATTTTCTTTCGGAAAATTTTCTGTAGTTGCAAAAAAAAATTTTTTATCTCATTTAAATATAATTCAATAAAAAAAATCATTGATAAAAACTACATTACTAATAATTAATATTTAATATGCAAGAATTAGACTCCAAAACATCTTTTCAAATATAGAGTAACAAATTTTGTAGAAGTATATATTATCTTAATATTAATTTTCGCAAAGGAAATACCTATTCGCCTAAAATGTGAAGAAAATATGCAAATGCAAAATAGTAAGTTACATATCATTTGCATGTATGAAATGAATATCCCACTCACAAGCCAAATGGAGACAAGAATAAAGATCAAATGTCATTGTCCTTAATAGTACACTAGGTTAGGATAGGGTATTAGAAAAAAACTACACGAAGAAAATATCGGAATTTCTCAATCTCGAGTCTTTAAAAGATAATTAATTTCAGGATATTAACTAACATCATTTAGCACAACAGGCTTTAGAGTTTCAACAAAATATGAACAACCTTATATAGTGATGGGCAACGTATGGGATCCGCGCGTGATCCCATGCATCACGTGCGGATTTAAAAACTCCTGTGCGGGATTTTTAATATAAGATTATCCGGCCTGCATTAACATATCATCTGGCCCGCATTGACATATCATCCGGCCTGCTTTAATATACGTACGTACAGAGATAATGTGCAAACTGTACGTTGAAATAAATTTTTTAAATTGTCATTATTAATAAAGTTGAGAATCTAGACTTTTAATTTCTTTCATAAATAATACACCAAGAATCTTGTGTACCATATGGGTGATATTTCCAATTTCAGTGATTATTTAATATGAGTGATAAGGTTAAATAAAATTCGAGCCAATCATTTATGTGATATTAAATGATTATTGAGTATAAAAGTGACTATTTGATCAGAAATTATAGGCCCAATTATGAATTTCTTATGAGTAGCTTATGAATTTTTGTATGTATATAACCTGTTTATTTAAAAATTTTGTACGCACGTATGTATCTGTTACTTATAAATCCTATGCACCTGATTATATAAATTTTAAACGCTTATATGATTTGCTCACTTTGTTACCGTTATAATTTTTAAATATATATTTATATAATAATAATATTATAAAAACAAATTGATAGCAAATCTGAATTGATAAATTTAATGTATTAAAAGTAGCAAAATCTATATAAGTATTTATATTTGTAATAAATGCAGTAAGATTTATTAGAAATGATTATTATTTTAACGAGAAATTATATTCCTAGTGATTATTTTTATATATATTTTTATTAATCGTGAAAAATTCAGAAACTCTACTCGATCCAGTGAATACCGCGTGGATTCCGCGCGTGATCCCGCATCACGCGCAGGATTTTTAAAAAATCGGGATTTGCCCATCACTAATCTTATGTAATTTTATAGCCGGGTGACCTTTCTAATTTAAAAAGCCCTTGTGTCAAGTTATTTAATAAATAAAGTGAATTTTGGTTGGCTTCTCCAGGATTAAAAAAAAGTTAAAAAAATAAAAGCCTTCAATTTAGACACTTGTCTGTATATTTTCCAAAATTTTTATTTTTGAATTTTAGTTTTGTTTAATGATGAAATTTTTGTATAAAAAATAAAGAATTATTTTTGAATCTAAATTATCTTATTTGATCTATTTACCTAATTTTGCTAATAGAGCTTTTGCTCTTTCATTTTTATTACTGGCAGCTACTCTTAAATAATTTAACCCGCGCTCTTCGTCCTTTTTTACCCTAAGTTTTCCGCTCACATAAATATCTCCCAAATAATACATTGCGTCAACACTTGGTTTTTCTGAATTTCCAGCTGCCGATTCCAGATAATGTAAGATTTCCTTGTATAATTTACATTTTTCAGTTTCATTAGTTACTTTCTTTACGTCACTAAGCAATGAAACAGCATATCGACACTGTGCTTCAGAATGATTGTGTTCATCAGCAGCTTCTTTAAAAAGCTGTCTGGCTTTCATTGGATCTTTTTGTTCATGAAAATGCCCGTAAAGTAAGTAATATCCTAACCAGAATTTTGCCAATGGGTTATTAAGCTCAGCATTTTGATTGAAGCATTCCCACGCACCATCATAATCTTTATTTTGATGCATCTTTATACCTTCTTCAAAAGGTATAATGGGCGCTTCTTCAGGAATTTCACAATCAATTTCAGGATTATCATCAAATTTTGGCAAAGTCCCCTTTTCATCAGCCCTCTCACCTTCAAAATCTAATACTTTATTCCTAAGAAGTGGTGGTGCATCAAAAGAAATTGGGAATTCTCTGGATAATTCATCAAGTTTTTGCCTTAATGTAGGAATAGTTACTCGTAATTCTGGTCGATGATTCCATGCTTATTATCAATTAAATAAACAGAAGGTAAATAAAAAATCAGTGTAACAAATCAAATAAATAAAAATAAAGAGCTCTGATAAATTTACCATCCTGAATGATTTTAATAAATTCTAATTGAATTTTTTTATCGTCGGGGTTTATGAATCTTCCTTTTGAAATCTTTTCTCGTTTACCATTTAAAACGTGATCAGATATTCGGTCAATACCCCAACCTTCATAAGGCAACTTTTCATAACAAAGTTCCCATAAGAGCATTCCAAAACTAATAATGATTAGAAAAATGGATCAGAGGAGATAGAAAGTAAAATAAGCACAATTCAAATACACTTGTAATTACCTAAACATTTCACAATTAAATGTATATACATTTTTGTCTTCATGTTTATCTTTACTACGTGTGTATTTTTCGATTAGTTCAGGAGCCATCCAGCGTATAATGTATGTTGCCAACTTTGAAAGATTTCGAGATAAGCCATCCACTTCACGTGCACTTTCAAAATTTCCAAGTTTTACACTCAAATCATTTAGTACCTATAATTTAATGTTAGTAATTATTATTTTTGATATACAGAATATTATTTGATTATACTTACAAAAACATTTTCGCACCTAACATCATGATGGAAAATATTTACAGTACGTAAAAATAAAAGACCAAGGAGTATATCTCTGGCAATTCTGATTTTTCTAGTCCAAGGAATATCAAAATTGTCGTAAACCTCCTTTAAAGTTCCATGCTCAGCCCATTCAAAAATCATAACTTTAGAGTTATTAATATCAGAACAACCATAAAAGGTGAGAATTTTAGGTGATTGACCTAATTTGCCAAGGATTGCTAGTTCGGTTTCATTTTGGCCATCAAGAGGTTTACACGCAACTTCATCTAATGATCTATAAATTCTTTTAACAATATTGCCTCTAACTGTTTGAACTGCAGGATCAACTAATTCACTTGGCTCAATTTTATGTGCATGGACATCACCTTGTTTATTCATATGAGATTTCATAAAATTTATACCTTGAACTACTATATCAAGTTTATCATCAATTTGTTGGATAGTCTAAAATGGATAATCATGGAAGGTTAACATTTATATAATGAGGTTATTATCTTTACGAATTAATAATCTTACTTCATTAACTTCTTCTAAAGCTTTGTCAACTCTTTTAGATTCTTCTCTTCTTTCATCTGAGTTAGCGACATCAATAGCGAAGTGCAGATCACCCATGCACTTATCAAAATCATTTGCTAATTGTTCAAATTTTTTTTTAACATCTATCGCTTGAAGATATCTTTTATAGCCTTTAAGTTTTGATACACTTTTAGTATATTCTTTGATATGAGTCAAAGTATTTTTATATCTTTCAAAAGCTAAAAAATATGATGTGTCACGAAAATTTTCCTCATTCCTTTCCATGTTTCTAACTATCTTATCCATAGAATATTCTGCTGCTTTTACTCGATCAACCATAATTAGGCAAAGGTCTTTATTACATTCTGCATTCTCATAAATTTGATAAATTTCCCCAACTAATACTTTCACTGCACCGATTACAGGAAAATAAAAAGAAAATATATCAGCAGCAGCATTAAAAACTTCGGTTGCAGTAGAAGCCATGATTAAGAGTTAAAAGCCAAATTCGAGCGTTGAAATTTATATAATAGTAAAATAAATACGCAAAAATTTTTTATGAACACAAGAGTTGCGAGAATTTTAGTTGTTAATGTTGCATCTAAAGCAGCGATTTATCTAAAGTAGCACACTGACTAAAAAAAGCATTGGGGTGTGCGATATTGATGTGCATATAAATAGAGTCTAAAAATTTTCCGAAATTCAATAGAAGTATATGTGAACTTCAGATTTCTACTATTTTTGACTACACAGATAAAAATATGATTTTTGGATTCCTCTATAATAATATAAGCCAATTTTTTCATTTTTATTAACACCAACTATGTTTTTTTGTAGCTAATTTCGGTTTAAATCATGTAAAATTAAAAAATGGTCCAAATAGTTGTAGAGCATATCAAGATGAATCCAAAAATTATACTTTTACCTGTATTCACGCACTGGTTCAAAAATGGTAGGAATTCGAAGTTCACGTATTTTTCTATTTGAATTTCGGAAATATTCCAGGCTCTAAAAAATTGTATTATACGACTATGCATAAATTTGATTTACATAGTATATCGAACACCCCATTAATGCAGGAAGAACTAATTTCAGAGTTTAAATTTAGCTAGGCGTTACTTATATAAATTGCTCATTTTAGATGCAACAATAACATAAATGCGACTAACGCTGATGCAGGAGGCTTGCGCGTGTAATACAAACAAAAAAAAAAAGATAAGATAACTAACCAGAATATATGTTAATAACTAATCAGAACGTAGATTTTGTCTATCACGGATGTATGCAAAACGAAAAGGTTCAGAAAATAAATGTTTAGGCATTTGTTGTGATACTAATTAAAATGTCGAGAATTAAACTTTGCGTAGAAGCTCATTACTAACATCCCGACCACATTATTATTATTAATTACAGTTTAGATTATATAATATTTGTACCACCACTATTTGTTGGCTTAAATTTTTTGTAGCACGTAACATCAATGATGCCTTACAGTAACCTTATCATTGGAGCACGGAATGATAACTCAATTTCTTAGAAAAATCTCAATTCCAGGCGCATAAAATAATTAATTCCTATTTTTTTAAAATAGTTTCTTAAAGAATTGACAATTTTTTACCAGGAACGTAGTTATGCCTTGCATAACGGAGCATTTGGTTAATGGCCGGTGTCAGCAAAATCTTGCATTTGATTGGGCGTATGTTAATGGGCTGTGCTAGTGAAACATACTGTTATTGTACTGAGCATACCGGATTTGGTATTCGTGTTACCTGGAGATAGCTATAATATCTATGACGAAACGAAATCAGGTGAGTTTACGTCGATTTTGAATCGATACGTGTTATTTCTAGGGCTGTTAATGGAGCATAATACTCTGGAGTAAGCTAGGAATATAAACCATTCCATGCCAGTGTGGTTTAGACATTACAACACTCCAGATTAATGTAAAAAGAAAACAGAGTGGCTTATACTCTAGAGTTACTGCTAATACTGTTTTATAAATAATTTATTGCTAATTGTTGTACATTGAAAATTTAATTAAATTTATCAAGTTAATTAACATTGTAGCATTCAATAGAGTTTGTTCTAGATATTGAAATATATATTGCAATTTTGAAAATAGCTTTAACATGTTATAAAATTTAGTCTAAAGTAACAATTTATAATCTGGAGTTGTGATCTCCAATATGGTGTGGTTTTTGATGTTTACTCTGGCAGAGTATGCTCTACAACACTCTGGATCACTATATTAACAGCCTAGTTATTTCTTGATTTTTACTGATCATGAAATGACCCAGGTCAATTCATGATGTAGATATGAGACAAATGTAATAAAATACATACGGATAATAATTACATATTATATAATGACAATAAAAATTGCGCATTTTATCAATAAGTCTAATGATTCTAGTCGAGTATTTAATTAGGTCAGATAAATTTAATTCAGTGGTTAACCTTACTTCTTTTAACAAAAGAGAGGTGCAAAAAAAATAAATAAATAAATAAAGAAATTATATAATGCAATCATCTAAGAAAAAGAACTTTGTACATACAATGTTTATAGCTAAAATTCTCATGATCTTATAATTAGATCTGCATCATTTTTGCAGTGATCTCAGATCAAAATTTTGGGTTTACTAATTCCTCTAAGTTCCTATTGACTGAATGCAAATTTTGGCTCTTATTAAATAAAATAAAAAAAGTATTGATTTGAATAATTGTTTGTAATTGTTATTTCTAGCTAGATTTGCTATCAGTCAGCTATCATTGACTATCGACTAGTAGCTAGCTATAGCCAGCTATAGCCAATAAATTACTTGATCAGATATTTAATCAATTTTTCAATCAAATATATAAACAAGTGCCAAATAATTATATTTTAATATGTTATACAGTTATACATATTAGAGTACCCTAGCTATGCTAAAAAAAGTTCAGGCCACATGCTGTAAACAGCCAATTCAAATAATCAAAATATTGAAAATCTAATCTATATTTCAAAACAATCTAATTCTGGTCAAATTTGTAGATCCTTTGGCCTATTAGAGATAAGTTTAAAACTTATCACAAGACCAAATAATCTACAAATTTGACCAAAATTAGATTATTTTGATAATAAATGTAAATTGGTCTAAAGTAATTTTAGCTTAGATTTTGATTGTGCTCTTAGCTAATCAAAATTAAGAATTTGCTGGACATGATAGCTAGTGTATAACTGATAACTACTTTCAAAATTTAACTACCATGTGATTTTTGGGCAATAAAATAATGAGATCAGGTGTAATATAACACAAATAAAAGACCAAAACAAAATATTCACTTTTTTAAAAATTGCTCATTTTCCTAAAATTTGTATAAAAAATCACTTTTTGCACTCTAATAAAAAATTTCTTGAGCAATTTTACTATTTATCTTGCTAACTTCAAGCTATATAATAACTCTAATACTAACTTAAAATAATCTTGAAGTTTTTGGGCATGGCCATGTAATAGTGAAAAAGTAGTAGCAATCCTGAGAAAGATAGAAGATGATAGAGTATTTTTTGCAATTATTCTATGTAATTTTGTATACTTCATACTAAATTAAGCAATAATTATGATTTATTAGTCAGGAAATAAAAAATTTGGTATCAGTAGCTAGTCAGCTAAGCTGTTATAGTCAACTATATTAACTATAGCTATAGCTGTTCAGCTAGCTAACTATTAGCTGACTAAACATATCCCTATCTGTTAAAGTTACATGTTTATTTAAATATTTTTATATAATTGAATTAATTTAATTGACAATTCATGATAGAAGGAGAATTTTAACTGAGGGAGATTTTTATAATAAAACATAATAAAATATGTTAATACAGGAATCATGATTCCTATAGTTTTATAAAATTTTTTGAATTTTAATTGCTTGTAACTTTTTATTTACCTAACTAATTTTACCAATCTAACTATCATTAGGATCACAAAAACTAGCTCTACAACTTTTATTAGAAGTCTACAAGATGTTAACTTAATAAAAAATTAACTTTACATAGTCAGGAATGCTGATTTTTGTATTTTATGTATAATTTATATTAAGTGTTATGTATTTTTATTTTATTAATACAAATTCTCCTTCTTTCACGAATTGTCAATTAAGTTTTTTTATTTAATAAAATTTAAACTTTATATATGCTATATAATTTATATAAATATATAATCATATATATATTAATAAGAAAAAAAATTTAAATTCTTTAACAAAAAACTCAGAATTTTGTATTAATCAAATCAACAAATATAATTCTATATTAATATTTCTATCAGTTCCCATTTAATAAAAGATTAGCAAATATAATAAATTATTACTATTGAACTCTTTCTAATGATCACTTGTACCTATAAATTCCAAATCTTTTTTATAAATATTTTATTATAAACTGAAAAGGACGTGCAATAAAACTATTAGATGGTATCTATTATTTAGAAATAGAGGTTATAGACTATCTGCTAATAGCTTTAGAGTTTATTATACTACAGGAATAGTACTTGTTGTTTAGTAGCAAATTTATAGACTGCCTGCTGAAAAGCTTAGAGTTATCACTTACTAATAAAGAAAAGTACTAGGTTCAGCTCCCTAAGGAGAGAAGTAAAAATATTTTAATTTTTTATAAAGAAGAAACTATACTTTTTGAAGAACTACAAGTGGATTATATAGTATTTTATCTTGTTTTTTTGGCTCTTTTGAAATTTTGGCAAAGTGGGCATTTATAATACTTATGCTAAAGTTTCTTTGTGCGATATTATATAATTTTTTATTAATTATCTGTTGTATATTGTTTAATAGAAGATTTTTGTTTTTTTACTTTTTGCGTTTTTTTGTTTTTTTAGTTGCTTTTTATCCTTTATCACTTTTTTTATATTACTTTTTTTGTTATAGTATTCTTTCTATCTCCTATTAAATATTGTTTTATTATAGTATAAAATGCATTTTTGTAGTATGGTGGTCTAACAGAGCTACCTAGCATCTATTTTTGCACTAGTATGGTAGGTTGCATTTGGGCACCTAATCTACAAAGGCAAATCAGAACCCCGGACATCACTGATATATGTCATATTTTTTTTTTTAGCAAATTGATTCAAATTTGATCTAAGGTCTAAATTTGAATTTTAGCAAATTGAAGTTAATTTTAAAAAGGGTCATAATTGAATATTTTAGCGAATTACCAAGATTTTGCATATGTAATATTTTATTTTTAGCAATTTACCCATATTTTGCAAAAATTATTATAAAAAGTTAAGTCATGCTATGATGATCGATCCAGATATAACAAGTTATTAATGGCTATACGGAACAAAATTATAATCAATTATAATTGAAAATAAGTAAAAGTAGTTGTAGCATATAATCAGGCTTTAGTATCAATAGTAACTTGCATATGTATTATGATCATTGATCGTGATTGTATGTCGATAAACAAATAATTATATAATACAATTGCGCGGGGTTATCATTAAACAAATTAGTAATTTATATAATAATTGTAGTAATTATTATATAGTTAGTATCTTCTCTGAAATTTTTAAGAAATATAAAATTAAATATACAGCATAATGTATTTTAATATGCTAAATAAGTTTTTTAGAGCACAAAGTTAGAATCAATTTGTAAAATTTTGAAAATCATAATATTTTTAAAAAATTTGTATTTAAATTCTATGGATTTGCAGAATTAAAATAAAAAAAATTTCATCAAATTTGGTCAAGAACTCCATGGAGATATCTTTGGTGAAAGTTTTTGTAAACAGTTTCAATGCAGCTTCTTTTTTTTTGCATTTTCAAAATAACCCACTGTTCGGCGATGATTTACAAAAATTTTTCTATGCTAACTAAAAGAAATTTTATAACAAGACTTGTAGCGCATGTCATTGACTAATAGAATCTCAAATTTCATGAAAAAATATTGAAAACTCGTGAAGATATTAACGTTTTTGTAAATTTGGACGTATACGTTTTTACAAGTTTTCCCCTAAACTTCAAATGCTTCCAGAAGCACTTTCTCAAAATGAAACCTCAAAATGTGACTAGTAAGTTGATAGAATAGGTATTCAAGAGTCTTCAGTTAAAATTTCATCAAAAACAGATTAATATTGACGAAGTTATGATAATTTTTCAATTTGCTTCCAGATTCGAGATTTTCTAAAATTTTCAATTTTGATGAAAACAAAAAATCACAATCACAGGCTAGATTTTTACAAGTTCAAATGAAACAAGTTACTGCGCACTAATATAATCAATAGAGAATAGGCTAAAATTTTGCTTTCTAAAATTTCAATTTATTTAGTTAAATATTCATTCTATAATAGCTTTTTTTCATTTGGCACAGCTTCTTTATAATATATTTTTTGGAAATAGAAGAATCTTTTATCAAAGATATCTCTACAAGTTCTTGACCAAATTCGATGAATTTGAATTTTATGGATCCATAGAATTCAAATAAAAAAAATTTTATCGAATTTGATCAAGTGGTTGCAAGGATATCTTTGATCAAAGTTTTAGAGAATTTCAAAACGCGTATCACATGACAGATACGTTTAAATTTTGACAAAACTTTGATCAAGGATATCTCTGCAACCTCCTGATCAAATTTGATGAAAATTTTTTTACTTACTTATTCTATGGATCCATACAATTTAAATAAAAAAATTTTCATCGAATTTGATTAGGTGGTTGCAGAGATATCCTTGATCAAAGTTTTGTCAAAAATTTAAACGTATCTGTCATGTAATATGCGTTTTGAAATTCTCTAAAACTTTGATTAAAGATATCTCTGCAACCACCTGATCAAATTCGATGAAAATTTTTTTACTTATTCTATGGATCAATACAATTTAAATAAAAAAATTTTCATCGAATTTGATCAGGTGGTTGCAGAGATATCCTTGATCAAAGTTTTGTCAAAAATTTAAACGTATCTGTCATGTAATATGCGTTTTGAAATTCTCTAAAACTTTGATTAAAGATATCTCTGCAACCACCTGATCAAATTCGATGAAAATTTTTTTACTTATTCTATGGATCCATACAATTTAAATAAAAAAATTTTCATCGAATTTGATCAGGTGGTTTACCCGATAATAGATGTTATAATTAAGTTTTTAGCAAATTACTATAAAATTTATATGTAATAATCCAACTTTTAGCAAATTTACTTGATTTTAGGGGTAGCAAAATCGTCCAAATTCATGCAAATCAGTTATGACCTATATGAGAGATGTTCGGGGTCCTGGCAAATCTTAATGTAGACCAGGGTTCTATAATTAATCCATAGACCCTTGTTTACCTAATATATAATTTTGATGCTTTTATCACTTTTGTCCTTTTAGTGCTTCGTTACTTTGGTGTTTCGTCAGTGTTTGGTCTTCCATTCCTTTGGTGCTTCATTCCTTTGGTGCTTCATCAGTTTTAAGTACTTTGTCTCTTGGTGCTTCGTCATTTTTTGCTTTGGTGCTTCGTCCTTTGGTGCTTGTCGCTTTGGTGCTCCATTTCTTTGGTGTTTTATCCCTTTAGTACCTCATTATTTCTTGGCATTTCACCTTTTTAGTACTTTATCAGTTTTGGTACTTTATCTCTTTGGTGTTTTGTCATTTTAGTGCTTCATCCTTTTGGTGCTTTGTTGGTTTTAGAATCTTTGTTCATATGTTCAGTACTTTGTTATTTTGATAGTTTGTTGTCTTAATGTTTAGTTTTTTTGGTGCTTTGTCTCTGTTGTTTGGTGTTTCATTGTTTTGGATTTTGTTTTTGTAATTTTTTTTTGTAATTTTATTAAATTATAATTTATTGTTAAATAAAATGTATATTAAAATATTTAAATAAGAATATTTTAGTAATTATATAATAAAAATTTTTTATTTGCAAAGTTGCAAAATTATTAAATGAAAAAAATTTTATTAAATTTGGTTGAGATTTTTTCGATCCTTTCACAAAAGTTTCTAATATAACAAAATAATTTGATAAAATTTTTTATTTTAATTTTGTAAAGTTGCAAAATTAAAATAAAAAAAATTTATTTGGTTAAGTAATTTTTGAGATACTTTTGCTTAAAGTTTCAACTATGCCAAGTATTAATTGACCCTTCATATTTCAAGTTACGCTGATCTACAATAAAATTGTAGACTCTGAGTCTACATTAAGGGCCTCATTTACAAATAGCAGCTAATGATGTTAGACTTGCAAATTAGTAGTTACAATTATATGATTAAACTTTGTTTTTAATATACTAAACATATTAATAAAGAACTAGTAAAACTATTAAAGATGAAAAAATAAGAGATTATCAAAAATTTTAGTATACAGTTTATATAGCACATACAGTACTATATATATACTGTCGGTCCTCCCCAAACTGGTATGCATAGTGAATGCATTCTGTATTGGGTTTTGGAGGTTATCGGATTTGAAAAAATCACATGATCGATGTTAACTAATCTACCAATCAGATTGCTGAATTTGAAAATATATTCATATAAAAAAATTTTTTAAAAAATTTAAGATACTATAATTAAAACTTTCCATTATATGCAAACGATTTATTTATTTATTATTTCAAAAACATTGCACGCATGTTCCTTATATTGGAATACTATTGGAATAATCTGGTCTGATATACCGGTAGTTTCTGCCTGTTTAATGAAGGTTGATCATAGTATGAGTATATGTGATATTGAATTTGCAATTATATAGCACTTGGGTTTGTGCAGCTTAGTGCTGCATAATGCAGGCTAGTGATGCCTGGCGAATGACGAAACCTGACGAAACCATAAGTTTCATCAAGTTTTGTCAAGTTTCATCAGGTTTCGTCATTTCACTAGGCATCACTATTGCAGCTGGCAGTTAATATGAACATGCTGATATTGCTATTCGCAGATATCTATGCGACTGACCGGATTCCTTTGGGAGAGAGGGTTGGATCGTGAATTGTGTTCTGTTGCAGCTAAGTGAGCAATTGTTGGCACAAGGCCTACTTGCATTTCCTACAGATTTATCTTCATTCTCATTGCCGCCCTTTATTAAGTTAATGATTACTGTTTTTGGAAAGACTTTCAAATCATACTCACCTATTTGGACTGACTTGTTCCAGTTGATGATTTCATGATGCGCATCAATATGTATCTTTTGGATCTGTTGACTTTATGTCAACTCAAATTAAGGGACGTTTGTGCTAATCCATCAATCCGAATGCGAACGTATTTACATTCTTATTGCAACCCTTTAATTCCTAATGAAATGCATTTAGAGTTAACTGTAAAATAAATTAAAATTATATTAGCGAATTTTTACCGACAACAAAGTATAATATGTAAGCTATAAAGGATCAATAAATGCAGCATAGTTAGATCTTTGCTTGTACTTAAATCTGGATCATCTCTTTTTGTATATATATATATATACGTACATAATCGCAAGGATTTCTATTCACGGTTTTAATTGAACAATAATCATGTGACAAATTGGGAACTTAGATATCTGGCCTACCGGATATCAAAAATGGCAGGTTATCGGGTATGAATTAGGGAACAGGCCCGGTGGATCGATTTTTAACCAATTATGGCCAGATATCGGTTTTGACAGGATCGGTTTGGGGAGGGCTGACAGTAGTACCGTATTTACCTGAAATAATGCACAGGGGTGAAATTATGAATTTCGGCCTAAATTAAGCTTAATTTGGGCTGAACCCCAAAATATCGCACCTGTGCGTTATTACATGTAAATACGATACAGTATGTAGCATATTACTAGTTGAAATTTAATTCTATTTGTTAGCAGATTCTATAGCAAAATTATTAGCTACAGTACAAGACAGTAAAAGACATTCAATCTATATATAAAAGCAACAATTTTTGGTACTTATATAATCAATTCTGATTGGCTAATTTTTGTGTAATTGATTTTGATTGGTTAAAAATCTATATATATATATTTTTTTTTCAATATTAAATGCCAAATTTTTGAACTCATATAAACTTTAATTCCTTATAACTTTTTTAATACAAATTTTTCAATACGAAAAATAAAAAAGTCTTCTAACAAAAATGTAGTTTATCAAAAAATTTTTCAATTTGTTAGAGGGTTTTTGATTTAGATTGTTTTAAAAAAGTTATAAACTTTAAAGTTTTTATTAATAAATATTGGATGTGTTTTACTATTTAGTACTGTAAACATTTTTTACTTAATAAATAGATAAAGTAATTATGGGTATTGTAGTGGATATGGATATTGTGGCAGATCTGCTATAATTTGTGACCCATTCACCCAAACTAAACGATTTTTGTACTATTCAGATTGTCTCATTGAGACGATTCGAATGGTACAAAAATTGTTTGATTTTTGATCACTGGGTCATAAGATATTGGTGTTTGAATGTTTAAATCAAATTTTTTAAAAAAACTAATATATTATATTTGGACACTATTCTAATACCAAAATCTTGTGATCCAGTGATCGAAATCAAATGATTTTTGTACCATTCGAATCGTCTCGCTGAGATGATTCGAAAGATATAAAAATCGTTTAGATTGGACCAGTATTGGACCAATAGGTCACAAGTTATTGCAAATTTCGCCACAATACCCATATCTACCACAATACCCTTCCAATTTCGTGTAACATACAATTGTAAATAACTTGTAATTCTGTAATCCAAATTGCACAATTTTGGTACCATTCGATTCGTCTCATCGAGACGAATCGAATGGTACCAAAATCGTTCAATTTGGACCAATAGATCCAGAGTCATACCAAAATTCTCTTAACTCTGCCACAATACCCATACTTATTTTATGATTTTATTAGTAAAATTTTAATAATCTTGAAGCAAAATTGATTAATTCTGATTTGGCTAACTATTAGAGTTTCACAATTTGATTGGATAAAATATTTAATTTCAAATCAAATCAAATACAAAAAATTTTTAAATCAAATCAAATGCAAATTAATAATTTGATTTGATCAAATATTTAAAATAATTAATTTGATTTAAAAAATTTATAATCAAATTTTAAAAAATTCTAAAATTTTTAATTTATAAAATTTAAATCAAGGTTAATTTGATTTGAACAAATTCAAATATGTCTAATACAGTATTTGATTTAATTTGAGTTTAAGAAACCCTACTTACCATAATTCTGATGCTTTTCAATGTATTCCAATTTAGCATTATGGGCCCCCTGTATGAGTTCTATATCTACTAAAATATGTATTTATAAAACAGTATAATATTTGTAAAAAAAATAGACAAATAAATATAGTTTTATTGTTTATTTTAAAAAATGCTTAAAATACATATACTGGTTTATAATAAAAATTAAACAAATAAGAACAATATATTATATATTATAAATTTTTATAATAATTATATATTGATTCTATATGGGCAACTAAACTACTTAGTGCAAATTTATTATATTTTAATTGGAATATATAGTCGAACAATCTATAAATGCAACTTTCATAAATGCAATACCTCTATAAATGCATGGTCTTGTTGTATCCCTACTATATATGCACCTATAAATTTTTACTCCCTAAATGCAATATCTCTTTAAATGCATGATTTTTTGCTGTTTCTATATAGTGCATTTATGGAGAGTTGACTGTATAAGTTGCCTCTCTCTAATCTGACCCCTTTTTAATCCAAATTTATTATATTCTCTCTAATCCAAACAAAATATTTTAGAACATTTGTAAATTTTATTATAAAATTTAGATTGGCCATATATAACTTTTTGAGAACTGAGCTTTTTCAAATTTTTATATAGTAAAAATTAACAGTCCCCTATTTCAAACTAAATAGAGTTGACTGTTGTTAACCTGTAAAATATCACAAAAACGGACATAACGTTTGAACCAGTGATCCAAATTCGATAAAACAAACACCATTCGACTCAGCGCGATAAGACGGTTAGAATAAGCTATAGTAAGTCACTGTACAACATCTGAATGCCAAAATAGGAGTTGTCAAATATTTACTCCTATACTTATTAATAGACCAACGATCTGATTGGCTAGGCGATTGCTGCGGACAAAAATCGTAGATCTGACATATCTAAAAGATGTCATATTTATAGCTTATATTCTAGATATTTTATTTATTACATATATATTATTTATTACATATATTATATTTATACTAGTTATACTATATATTTTATTAATAATAGTTATAGTATATATTACACATGTAAAAGATATTGACCGTTACATTTGTAAAATTTCAAAAAGTATAAAAGCGGCCGATGTGGACCTCAAGTTCAACATCGAGTCTTCATACTCTTTCAATAATAAAAACAACTATTAACTACACAAATCAAACAGTTATTAGTATCCTCATATACTTTTAATTGTAGCCTCTTTCGTAATTGCAAATTGCCTTAAATCTTCTTTGTTAAGTTTTCTTAAAAACGCCATACTGACTTAGATATACCACAGTAACAAAGTTTGAAGTTACACAAAGTGTTCACTGTCTAAGATCACTCTAGTTACCTAATATCTTTGAAGAAGTGGATATAGGATAACAAAATGGTGGTGACTGTGAGATACTTTCTCCACCTGTGCTGAATTTTGGAAAAATAAAATTTGAAACGTTGACTTCGTGGAACGTTTGCCACTAAGTAAAGTCAATCAATATTGCTCCGATTGAGCTGAAATTTGGACTGTATATCCTTTGGACGATTCCGCATCTTTTGTACTAAGCTTATCTTAGGACGAAAACGCCTCTGGAATCCGTAAATCGTGTTGACGGCATTTTTGGACGTCAAGAAAGAAATTTTTGGTCACGTGACATACTTCGCAAAACTATCGTTCGGAATTAAATACTGAGGTATAACCAACCAAACCAACTTGAAATTTGATGCCTAGAAGAGGTATTGCAACCCCAAATACACCTGCACACATTGAAAATACTCTTGCCTGGAAAGCTCCTTTCTACAAGAAATATCTTGAACAAGAATTGGATAAACTTGTTGACTCTTCTGAACAAAAAGACGGAACTATTGTCTTTCCCCTAAAACCCTCCGATTAGCGGACTTATATTGTGCTCAATTAAAGCAAACTCAAGCTTTTGATTGTTAAAACCCTTCTATTCTCCTGTTATTTTCCTTATTATTATCATCTTAGTTATTATTTTATGCAATTTAACTTTGACAGATATCTTTTAAAATTATTTATACATTAGCAAGAACATTTTTCAGACTCCCCTTTAAGTCAAATAGACGACTCTAGTATTATTTGCTACCCAATAACTACTGTTATTCCCAAAAATTTTCAAAATTTCTATCAGTGGTATTGTGCTGAATATCCTGTTAGTGATTTTTCTGGAAAATCATTAGAATACTTTTATCAAATATCTCAAATTTATACCCAATTTAACTTACCCCAGTATAAAAATACTATTTTTAAACTTATTTTTAGCTTTAGATATTCGTCCTCTCCTGGTAACCTTACTGATATAATACGTAGTATTGCTAGTTTAACTATTTATACTAGTTGTTTTCATAGAAACCCTTTTTCTTTACCTGCTGAATATGAAGAAGAAGACAGTCTACACAAAGACTTTGAAGATTATAGTGACTCTATTGAAAATCTCTTTGCTTTAACACCTGTTAATACACCACAACCTAGCCCTACCCTATTACCTACACGTTTACCCACTCCCCTTCCATTACCTATAAACGCAATGACTACCGCTAATGACGTTTTGAATTATTTGAGAGAACATGAAAAAGGAGGCATGTTATTGAGAATTGAACCATTCAAAGGAGACGGAACCCAAGACCCACTTACTTGGATTGAGGACTTTAACAAAGCTAGTCAAGCAAACAAATGGAATTTGGATAGAAAGAAGGATATTCTTAATGCTTTCTTAAGGGATAATGCTAAAGATTGGACCACTACTGTTAACAACTATGCTAATGCAGGAACTGATTGGAACACTGTGGAAACTGCCTTTAAAAACTCTTTCTGTACCCAACAATGGTGCAACAAATGGCTTAGGGATCTGGATTCATTAAAACAAGACCCTGAAGAATCTGTTGACTCTTATTATGCTAGATTTAAAAGATTAGTCAAGAGAGTTAACACCCAAGAAGCACAACTCTCTGATGCTCAAAAATTGTTTTATTTCAAAAAGGGATTACGCCCTGCAATCCTACCAATTCTTCTCACCCATGACCCTAATGATTTAGCTGCTCTTCTTGAACTTGCTAGAACCTATGAACAAGGAACTGACTTCGCTACTAATGCTAACCCTGGACCAAGTAACCCTAACGCTGCTGCTTATGAAAAGGAAATTGAACAACTTACCCAGCAAATGAATCAAATGTCATTAAACTATGCCACCATTGCATCTGCCTTGAGTGCTCAAACCGAGCCAACCTATCGCCCAAAACAATCCAATCAATCCTACCAGAAGCCCAGGCCTACCAATAATTCTCGATCCAATATTGTTTGCTACAGATGTAGTGAAAAAGGACATTTTGCAAGAGATTGCATGTCTGAACGTTTGCCAACCAAGGAACAGCGTTACCAAATGACCAACAGAAACCAGAACAAACAAAGAATCCATTATGCTGCTGCAGAAGAGGATTACTCTGAAGAAGAGGAAATTTATGTCACCCGTGCACTTCGTCCTAAACCTTATAATACTAATAGAAAAGTGCAAAAAGAAGCACAAAAAGAAATCCAAAAGAAGTCAGAATCCCAAAAAGAAATAAAGTTAAGGAACAGAGCTGTTCATGTGGAAGAACCTGAATTTGAGGACATGATAGAAGAACCCATTGAAAGCCCTAAACCTGCCAAACCTACCAAGAAAAGAGTCCAGAAACTCCCTTCAGTAATTGATCAATTGGAACCTTATGACATTTCCAAAGATCTTTTGAATAGACCCGCCCAAGCTACTTATGGACAGTTGCTCCAATACCCTAACCAACGAAAATACCTCGCCCAAACATTGAAGAGAAATAATGCGCCCATTACTGAAGCTAACCATGTGGAATTAGGACCTAAAAGAAAAACTGTAGCTATGAGGTGCCATGTTAATATTAAAAACCAACCCGTAGTTGCCATACTCGATTCTGGTGCTGCTGTCAGTATCATTACTGCAAAGTTAATGAAGAGATTAGGATTGAAAATCAACCAAGAATCCAAGACTATTGTCGTAACTGCTAATGGACAAAGAGAAAAAGCATTAGGATCCATTAATGATGTGAAGATTACCCTCCAAAATATTGCAATCCCTATTGATTTGCAAGTTATAGAATCAAAGGATGAGACCCTCTTGTTAGGAACTGACTGGTTTAACAAGTCCAGAGCAAACCTTGATTTTGATAACCACACCTTGAAGATTCGCTACTTGGGAAAAAGAGCTACTATCTATACCACCCATGTGAGTGGAGAACCAGTACCTGATGAACTTGAAGAATTTACTGATGAGGATGAATGGATAGATGAAATTGAACAAGACCAAGAAATGGAGACATACTATACTGAAGAAGGAGACATAGAAGATGAAGATTTGTTCTATAACCCCTGGACTGAGGTTATCAATGAAAAGAACCCAGCAGCTTATGTTGCATTAACTGCTGATATTGAAATCCCACCTTCCGCACCCCAAATTAACACCTCCTTGACTAACTTTGAAAAGAAGGTTGCAGAAAAGATTCTTCTTAATAACTATCATATCTTTGCAGAAAACATCTCAGAAGAAGGACAAACCTTAGAACTTGGACAAACAACTGAAGTCTACCATGAAATCTATACTCCAAATGCCAGCCCAATTAAACAACGAGCCTATAAAGCATCTCCAGATGATCAAGAATTTCTTAAACATGAAATTGAAGAGATGGAAAAGCGAGGAATTATCAGAGAATCATGTAGCCCATGGTCTTCGCCTGTGGTTATTGTACCCAAAAAGAATGGAAAGAAGAGACTTTGCATTGACTATCGCAAGTTGAATGCAGTCACAGAAAAAGATGTCTATCCTCTTCCTGATATCAATGAAATCTTATCTGTCTTTGAAGGAGCCCAATGGTTCACTAGTCTGGATCTAGCTAGTGGATACTGGCAAGTCGCTGTAAAAGAGAAAGACAAAAAGAAAACAGCTTTCATTACTAGACAAGGGATGTATGAGTTCAATGTAATGCCCTTCGGATTATGCAATGCACCTGCTACTTTCCAAAGATTAATGGACAAAATCCTGCGATCGTTTATTAACAAGTTTGTAGTAGTGTATCTGGATGATATTACTATCTACTCAAAAACATTTAAAGAACATTGTGAACACCTCCAAGCTGTATTTAAAACACTACAAGAAGCTAATTTAAAATTAAATACAGAAAAATGTTTCTTCTTTTTAAATGAATTAAAATTCCTAGGACATATTATAGG
This sequence comes from Gigaspora rosea, assembly GCA_003550325.1. Lineage (NCBI taxonomy): Eukaryota > Fungi > Glomeromycota > Glomeromycetes > Diversisporales > Gigasporaceae > Gigaspora > Gigaspora rosea. Next base: position 154,780 of record QKWP01000991.1, read on the forward strand.
AAAAGATGGAGTAAAACCAGATGAAGAGAAAATAGCAAAAGTGAAAAATTTTCCAACACCCACTACTGTTCGCCAAATTAGAGGATTCCTAGGACTCGCTTCCTATTACAGGAAATTTATAAAAGGATTCTCCAAGATTGCTAAACCTTTAAACCTTTTGTTACAAAAAGACCAACCTTATTATTGGGGAATTGAACAAGAGAATGCCTTTCAGACTCTCAAGGACCATCTTGTTACTGCACCAATTTTGCAGTATCCTGATTTCAGACAGCCCTTTTATATCCATACCGACGCTTCACAATCTGGTCTAGGAGCTGTATTAGCTCAAATCGATGAAGACAAGAGAGAACATGTTATTGTATATGCAAGTAGAAGCCTCTCAAAAGCTGAACAAAACTACTCTGCTACAGAATTAGAATGCTTAGCTGTAGTATGGGCAGTGGAACATTTCCATCAATACCTAGGAGGAAATCATTTTTTCCTTATTACCGATCATGCAGCCTTGAAGTGGCTTAGAACTACTAAATTAGTTGGAAAAAGAGCCAGATGGATTATGCGCCTTGAACCGTATAATTTTACAATAATCCATAGAGCAGGAAGAAAGCATAACAATGCTGATTCGTTATCCAGAATGTATGAAGAAGACGGACTAACCGAAGATGAACAAGAAGTTAATTTCTTTGATCTACCTACTGAGGAAGAAGCCTGGGAAGCTGCCCTTGCCGGAAACCCAATTACCCTCCCAATGGATGAGGATGAAGTAGAAATATTCTACTTGGGTAATGATGAGGAACCTGACAACGAAGAGCCCCCTGAATTTATTGACCTCTACCTGGAAAACACCTGGAATGACATTGAACCTTTCTCACTGAATTATCCAATAACCTACACAATGACTAATGAAGAGCTAGAATTACTCTACCAAAATGAATACCATGATGATGATGATAAAGAAGTATTCTTTAATAATCAAGAAGACCATAACGAATTTAAGAATTTGATGGAAACTCTCAAATCTGAAGGAATAGATGAGTACGAAAAGTATAAACAAGCTACTGATTGGATACTAAAGAAAAATCGAGAAAGAAGAAGCAAACATCACCGGGAAAGATACCAGATACATTATGATCGCCTAATGGAAATGGCACATAAAGAGGATGATTCAGAACTTGATGTTGGATCTCTTCCCGAAGTCTACCCAAAGACTTATACCCTACTAATGAAGGAAGTAGAACTGCTTTGTCAATATGAAGTCTATAGAGCAAATACTATTACCTTTTTCAATCAACAGAGTCATATAGAATTCAATGACCTGATGTATACTCTTAACGCCAATTATACAAGTGAATTCGAGAAATATGAAATTGCTTGGAAATGGAGATTAAGATACGATCAAGAAGAAAAGCAGAATGAGTTACAACTTGAACAGAAAGAACCTGAAACACAAAAAGGTGCTCAAACCCTACAAGACATGGAGATTGTCCGAAAAACATTGCATGATGATCTATCTCCTACCCTTCTTGAAAGTATTCGACCCCATGAGACCATGCTGTTCTCTCTCGATGGAATTGTATATGACAACCAATTCTGCACTTGGTACTATATTGAACACCTTAGTAAACGATTTAGAGGAAAAGATAAAGGAAAAGGACTTACCAGAGATTGGAAAGGTCCCTGCGCCCAATGTTGGTGTGGAAATAAACTTTACAGCCCCTGTGATGAATGCCCTACCTGCTATGTTGAATTAAGGCTCTGGTCAACAATTAAACGATACCCTATTGAAACTATAGGACTATGCTATTGGAGTACCCCAGAGGACGATATTGAAGAAATTCCAAACTTCCCTGAACCTTGTCCCTATGAATCTTTACCTTTAGAACCCTTATTTGGACAACAATCCGACCCTCTAGTTATTCAACAAACTATTACTAATGTCCAAGTAAATTACCTTGTTATCCAACCTGATTATAACTTAATGAATACTCCTTGGTGGTTACCTTTGTTAGAAACACCCTCTCAACGACTATTGGACGAACACAATAATTTCTCTCCTAATTACCTTTGTAACTCTGTTTGGTGGACTACACCTAACCCTACCTCTTATAATTAAAACTATTTCGTTCTCCTTTTAAAACCCGACAATAAACTTAATCCAGTCTAGGTCGTCGGTATCCTAGCACCCTATTTTAAAAATGGACCCTGAACATTATCAAAATATAAAGTTATTTTTAGAAACTGCCACCTATCCCTCTCAATTTACAAAAACCCAAAAAGAACAATTGCATCGAAAAAGTCAATATTTTTGTATAAAAGATGACCAGCTCTACAAAAGAAAACAGAAGCGAAACCAAGACCTATTAAAAGTAATTCAAAAACATGAGGTTGAAGCTGTACTATACCTCATGCACAACCATCCCCTTGGAGCACATTTTGGAACTGACAAAATGTTCGATAAAATTAAAAGTCGATACTATTGGCCTCAAATGTATGAACATATTCGAAACTATGTAAAGACTTGTGACAGTTGTCAAAAAAGAGGAAAATATCGACAACATGGTCCTCTTCACCCTATCAAAGTAGAAGCACCCTTTGACAAAATTGGAATTGATTTTGTTGGACCTCTCCCTTCTACTGCCCAAGGAAATAAATATATAATCGTTGCCATGGATTATATGACCAAATACCCCGAAGCTAAAGCAGTACCAAATGCCACTGCCCAACAAACTGCTGACTTTATCTATGAAGATATCATCTGTAGACATGGATGCCCTAATTTTATACTTTCTGATCGAGGAACACATTTCAATAATTTGCTCATTGAAGGTTTAATGCAGAAATTTCAAATTAAACACTTGTTAACTACTCCCTATCATCCACAAACAAATGGATTAGTAGAACGTTTTAATAGGACATTGTGTGAATCCTTAGCCAAATTGGCTACTGACAATACTGAATGGGATAGATTGATACCTTCTGTCCTGTTCTCCTATAGAAGCTCTAAACATGCCACTACCAAGTTCACACCCTTCTTACTTGCATACGGCAGAGAACCGAAATTGCCTATTTTTGGATTACAAGAAAACCCAAGAGAAAATCTTTTAACAAGATTGTACTCTGTTATAGAAGATTTACCTGCCAATCGGGCCCAAGCAAAGAAGAATATTGAGAAATCACAACAACGTCAGAAGTTCTACTGGGATAAGAAGCTCAAGAAAGTTAAACGCTTATTTGAAAAAGAAGAACAAGTACTATGTTACGATGCTGCAAAAGATAAACATTTCACAGGCAAATTATTACCAAAATGGAAAGGACCCTATTTCATCCATAGTAAAGTAGCACAAGATGTTTACAAGCTTCGTACCATGGATGGACAAATCTTAGAAGCACCAATCAATGCCTACTTACTAAAAAAATACTATACCCGTCAAACATGGGACCCCATGATCATTATATAGACGTTTTATTTATTTTTTTTTTATCTTTAGTTTTTTTTTTTTTAGCTGTAAAATGACAACTTTAGTAGAATTAGTTCTACAAGAACTAGAAGAAACAGAGCCAGCTAACGTTAATATCGAACCCCCCCTTATGATCGAAGGGATAAAACAAAAATTAAGGTTCGAAAGACCTATCAAGCACTAATGGACACAGCCAGACTTAGAAACAATGAAGTGAATCGAATCAAATCTCTGGTTTATGCCTACTATCTGGGAGAATTACTAGCAAACAAGCCAAAAACCCCAGCTCAACGAACAGTTTTGGCTAATCTCCTAACGAAGCATTATGAAAAAGCAGCTACTCGTGTTTATAAGATATTCTCTCCATATGGCATAGATGCTATTTATAGAACAAAGCATTTGCTTCTATCTAGCATCCCAAGATTGAGAACCTCAGACCTTTACTTTCTTTGTTGAGTTCTCATGGAATTCGAAAATAAGTCTGGGAGAATGTTGACCTATAGAAAAACACAAAAGTGATCATAACCTATGATCCACTAATCCAAATTAAATGAAACCACCACCATTCGACTCAGCTCACCGAGACGGTTCTAACGAGCTATGGTACATCTCTGTACGACCTCTGGTTGCCAAGATAGGAGTTGTCAAATATTTACTCCTATACTTATTAATAGACCAACGATCTGATTGGCTAGGCGATTGCTGCGGACAAAAATCGTAGATCTGACATATCTAAAAGATGTCATATTTATAGCTTATATTCTAGATATTTTATTTATTACATATATATTATTTATTACATATATTATATTTATACTAGTTATACTATATATTTTATTAATAATAGTTATAGTATATATTACACATGTAAAAGATATTGACCGTTACATTTGTAAAATTTCAAAAAGTATAAAAGCGGCCGATGTGGACCCCAAGTTCAACATCGAGTCTTCATACTCTTTCAATAATAAAAACAACTATTAACTACACAAATCAAACAGTTATTAGTATCCTCATATACTTTTAATTGTAGCCTCTTTCGTAATTGCAAATTGCCTTAAATCTTCTTTGTTAAGTTTTCTTAAAAACGCCATACTGACTTAGATATACCACAGTAACAAAGTTTGAAGTTATACAAAGTGTTCACTGTCTAAGATCACTCTAGTTACCTAATATCTTTGAAGAAGTGGATATAGGATAACACTGTATATCTATATTATTAGATAAATTATTATATTTACTATAGTATGGAACCCCTAAAGGTAAAAATTATTAAATTTGTCCTATTTTCAAAAATTTCATATTGAAATTTTATATTTTTGTAAATCTTGCATTTTAATTGGCTAATAATTAATTTTAAAAAATATTTTAAAATTAATTTAAAAATTAATTTTAAAATTAGCCAATAGCAGAAAGCTAAAACATATAACTTGTCCTATTTTTGGAAGATGGCTAAAGCCATGTACCATGTGATTTTTTGAAATTTTAGTTAAAATTCGTATCAGAGACTGTTTAGCATTAGGGTCGGGGTTAGGGTTAGAGCCAATATAGATAAAATTACCTTCCTGACATTTTTTATTAATGGTCTAAGGTAGGTTTAGAATGCCGTTTTTATATTCTTGCATTTTTTTGTTTTTTGACTTCTTCGGGCTGATCCGTGTAAATAAAATTTTGTGACTCCATTTGGTTGATTTACACGAAAATGTTACTGGGTACATGGCTTTAAATGACCTCTATTTTTGGTTAAATTTTTACACATCATATAAAAATACTATATTTTTAGAAAAAATGTGCTTGTCACTGGTGTGATATGCCCCTGTATAACATACAATCAAAACAAATACAAACACATATAAATTTATTTTTGTTAGGGTCAGGGTTCAGGTTAGGGTTTGGGTTAGAGGTAACTATATAGTAAAATTTTACAAGGAATTTTTTTTTGCTAGAATAAAGAGTAGTTTTATAGTCAAAATTTTTAGTTATTGCGATATTTTTGAAAATGGCATTTTTCACTTTGTTTTCATGTTACATGATCAGGTATAATATTACAGCTAATCTTGATTCTTATTGGCACAGTTAGCACGGGACTGTCACCGCCAGTGACAAATAGATTTACCATACTTTTAAACTCATTAATTGAAACAATATGCAATGATTTTTGAAAATTTAAAGTTGCTAAGTTGTTGTAAATTAGCTAAATTACAAAATAGAGGCCTATTTTTGTGATATTGTTTTGATATTAAATATTGTTATGAATTATTGTGAAATTGGATTATTATGAAATCTACATGATCTCTGTAGTATTAGATTTTCTAAAATTTCTAAAAATTGTATAAACAATCAATTTAATTAATCTAAACTATATAATCAAAACAATTGAATGCTATTCCTTAAACTGTATAGCACATATATTTGTATGCTAAAATTTTAAAGACTTATTGTATAAAATTTTATTAGGCTTTACTCTCTACTTTCTAAGCTAAATTAAAAGCATATTACTTGTTAAATACTATATAATTCCTATTTTATAAAATTTCTTTTAATTTTTAAAAAATTAGTTATTTAATGTGAATTGTAATAGGACTTTGATGTCCAAATTTAATACTAAAAAAGGAACCTACACATAATACTTATCAAAATTCTTTCCAATTATCACATACAGGTTTCATTATAATACAATATTAAAGTTGAATATAGATATTTCATGACCAATATTATACAATTAGTTTTTGAGACAATACTATAAGGATATGGCAGCCCAAAGTTGGTTCTCAAAGACTACTTCACAGCTATCAGCTAAAGTTTTACTTGATGTTTAGGCCATACAAAGTGAACTATACTGTGACTATAGAGTGTGCTGTGTGACTTGAGTTTATAAAAGTCACTATAACCAATTAGAATAGAGGTTTTATTAAAAAATTTTTTTTAGAGATTAATTTTTTTTTAAAAATTTTAGCATATAAATTTGTATACTAAAAGATATGGTTTAAGGGATAACCAGAGGTTAATTTAATATATGCCTATATAAAGCATAAATCATATTTATAAAAGACCTTTTAACTGCAAAGCTGTATCAAAAGGTGACTCTAACTCTAACCCTAAACACAAGACAAAATTTTTTTGTTTTTGTTAGTAGTTTTATAGACCTTGTAGTTAGGGTTAGAGTTAGAGTTAGGGTTGCCTTTTTGATAAAGTTAAAAGGTTTTTTATATATAGATATCAAAATGTAATTTATGCAATATATAGGTATATAACTAGTTATATTTAATTGTTTTAATTATGTAGTGTGGATCAATTAGATTAATTGTTTATATGATTTTTGAAAATTTTAGAAAATCTGATGATATAGAAATTATATAGATTTCATAATAATCTGTGACAAATATTATTAGCTTTTAAAGTTTGTAAAGCCTTTTGGATATTCTGTACTATATTGTATATCAGTCAAATCTCTATAAATACAACTAATAGAAACAAGCCTACAATGTACATTTATGAAAGTTTGCATTTAGGAAAAACCAATTAAATTGCGGCTTTAAAATTAGATCATCAAGTTCATATAACTTCTACTAAAAACTGTATAACCTATCTTAAATACTAAAATTTAATTGGCTACATGCATTTAGGGAGATTAATGTAATATAAAATGTTATTTAAGAGAACATGCATTTATAGAATATAGAACATGCATTTAGCACTTACAAACAAGAAAAAATATGTATTTAGAGAGATATTGCATTTATGGAAATTGCATTTATAGAGGTCTAACCGTACTATGATTATTATTAAAACCAATAGATAGTGATGTAAATAGCTAGAGCTAAGCTGCAAGTTAAACAGCTAAGAAAGCTGATTATTAGTTCAGCTATGAGTCTACTAATAAGGTATTAGCTTCAAAAATATTTGGCTAAAGATCTTGAAGCTGATTAGCAGCTTACTATAAGTCTACTAATAAAGTATTAGCTTCAAAAACAGTTGACTATCAGTAAATAGTAGATTATCTAGTATTCTGACTTAAATTGTGTACAACTTTATCATACTTTTTTAAAAAACAAGAAGCCAATATTGTAAATAGTTAAAAGTTTCTCTAACTGGCTCAATAAAAAATCAAAGTTTTTTTGAATGCTAATAACTTTATAGTGACCCAATTGCATTTTAATTAGGACTTTATAAATTGAAAAATTTTTATTTATCTTTTTTTTTAATTTACTTTTTTTTACTTTTTTATTTAAATATAATTATTAATACATGAAAAATCTAAAAAAAAGTTATTCAAATTAATATTAAAAAGATTTTTGTAAAATCATATTACCAAATTAGCAGCTTAGCTTATAAATGGCCCAGCTTGAAGATAATCAGCTTATAGCTCTGGCTGTAGAGCTGAAGAATCAGCTCAACTTAAGAGTAATTAGCTTATAAATGGCTTAGCTCTGGTTGTAATACCAAAGGATCAGCTCAGCTTAGTAAATGCTAGCCATGAGCTGAGCTAAGCCATTTGCATTACTATCAATAGAGAATTAAAAAATTAAATGACTATGTATAAAAAGTAGTTCATTTTATTGATTCAAATTTTAGAAGTTCTAAAAATTGTAGATTGCAGCAAAGTATAGCAAACCTTTGTTGTAATAAAGAATATGTTCAAATATATAATACTAAACAAAATAATTATCAAAAACAAAGAAAAATTAGTACATATTTTTTAAAAAATAACCAAGCAAAAACAGCTGATATTCCTTTGCATGTTTTAGCGATGAATAAAGATTTTGAAAATGTATAATATATAGTTACTTGTAATTGATTCTAAAATATTAAAAAGTAGTTTAGCTAAAGTTTGGTATAAAAATAATGCTAATAGCTTAAGAGAATTACTATATTCTGTTTTTTCTGAACTTTATACTAAAAAGGATTATAGAAAGATTATAGCAGATGAAATTGATTTTACTCTGCTTAAAGCACCTGTTTAACTTACCAACCTATTACTCAAAGTAGATTTTTATTATGATTATCTGTATATTAATTCTGTTGATTTTGATGGTTTGCTTAATAGAGCTAGATTAATATATAGATCAGATAGTCAAGAAAAAAGCAATAATTCCTTCAATTTGCGAGTTTGCAAAACTATTATAAACTATTTGTATGATCATAAAAGGACCCCAAAATATATATAGATAGGTTAGGTTAATTATAGGGTTACTAAAAAAGGAAAGATCTGCAGAAAAACTTCAAAAATAAGCAAAAAAATTACTATAAATAGAAAAGATCTGTATAAAAAACCTCAAAAATAAGCAAACTCATATCTACCTATCTATGTATATTTCGGGGTCCTGTCATAACACCACTCACTATTAGGGTTCCTCAAATTCAAATCAAATCAAATATTGGATCAATTTGAATTTGATCAAATCAAATTGACCCTGATTTGAATTTGATTTGATTCAAATATTTGAATTTGAATTTGATTTGAATTTGAATTTTTAATAGTAATTTTCAAATCAAATCAAATATTTGTCAGATCAAATCAAATTTGGCCATATTTGAATTTGATCAAATCAAATATAGTCAAATTTGAATTTGAATTTGATCAAATATTTGATTCAAATATTTGAAGATCAAATCAAATTGCGGAACCCTACTCACTATTGTCTTTGGCAAATAATATGTGAATTGGGTCTACACCATTATGTTTTAGGATCTAACTATTTCAGAACAACTCATTATCTTTCTGAGATACTTGAATATGAATCTTATTCAACATCATAAACTCAAAAAAAATGTTATAATATCTAGGGGTTAGTAAAAATACGGGGGCCAACTTATTATAACCATATAGCTAAAAAATGTTGCATAATTATTTGTATAACAATCATATAAATATATAATAAAAATATTCACGATACTATACCAAAGAACCTTTGGTTGTATTAATTAACCACTGATTCAGACAGGCTGTTGTTGCCTTCTATTTCTGCCATCTAGTAGGTTTGTATAGAAATTAAGTACATACTGGTATTTGCTGAAACTAAATATCACTCTTAAATAATAAAAGTTGTCAAATTCTGAATTTATTAACCTATATGCATTCATTTTAAACATTTAGTACAGTAAATTGCCATATAAAAGATAGGTGTTTCTAGGCATCTCCTGCAGGAGATGTATCTTCCACGAAATTGGCCAATAAAAATCATTCTACATGATGATCGATTCCAAATTAGTGAATAGTTAATCGCCATTGGTATAATGTAACATAATCAGGCAAATTTTAAAACAAACGTTCACCTTTTCAAAATCATTTATTTCTTGAACATTTATATAAGAAACTACCTTTTGAGCCTAAAAAAAAAAATTTTCCTTGACCAATTTTACTATATACATCACTAACACTAACCCTTACACAAACCCTAACTCTACCTTAAACGAATTTGGTTGTGGGAAATATATAACTTATATATATCCCGCGAGAGATGCCTATAATTTCCCATATAAGACCTGTATCTTTTATAGTCTTATATTTACCAATATTAAAACTTATATCAGATCCGAGTCTAGTACATGGTAGAGAGTTTGTACCATTAGAAAGAAATTTTAAAAGTATGTAGATTTTTCATTTATTGTGAGCAGCCTATATATAGATATTTAGTAGATTTTAAGACTATAAATATCTAAAGGTTTATTCTGTATATATGTATAAGATATTATGGAATTCATGAAATAATTCTGAAATTAAAAGAGAGTATTGTTTAAACTTTTAAATTCAACTTTTTCTTATCAACTCTTTTCTTCATAATTTTTACTAATAAAAAATCTACCCAGCATATAGGCTAATAAAATAGTGTTACTTATAAGACTTGTAAATTTAGTGGGACAAATCAAACGAAATATAATATTAATGTTTTAACTAAATAACGAACCATTATTAAATAAATTAAAGATTAGCTTAAGGGTAGAGTATAATGACGTCATTTCTATTATGAAACTTATTGTTATGATCATCAGTAATACAAAATTACTAATACTAATATGAGATTGAATATTCTAAATATTTTGTTTACTATCAAAACCGATTTTAACTTATTTTGTCCCATGGCAAAAAAAATTTTCTGTCGCAACTATTGCTAACTTCTTGATATATTTTTTAAAAAAATTAAATATTAACTATTAAATTTTTTGCATCGAAATGAAAATTCAGATATTGAAAATACCGTAAATCTATTTTTTTTTAATGTAAACAAAATGCATTTTATTTAGTTATAGTAGTAAGTTTTTGTATACTGTGATACATAGTACAGTCAGGGAATATACTATATTTGGCTATTGCAGATCGCACCTTATTTAGTAATGATCTTCTATCGGGTTGTTCTAGATTTTGTTCCAGATTATTCCACATGTTATAAAAATTGGCCAATAAAATTTAAATATTTAAAAAACAATTTTTTTTTATTTTTATTTTTTTAAATTTTTTATTAATTTCAGAATTTTAAAATAAAGAATCTAATACAATACTATATTAAAAATCTAACTATATCCTACAGTGCCATAATTCAATATTTCTAACACTAACTACTATGTCACGAATATAAAACTCATGTGCTATGTTTGTCCCGAATCTACCAACTCTCGTGCTATATTCATCCCAAATCTACTTATTATTCTTACGTTCGAATCTACCTAATTACTGTGTTATTCTTGTCCCAATTATTGTGCTATGTTCGTCCCAACTATCATGCTACGTTCGTCCCAACTATCATGCTACGTTCGTCCCAACTATCATGCTACATTCATCCCAACTATTGTGCTATTGCTACGTTTGTCCCAAACTATCATGCGACATTCGTTTCAATTATCATGCTACATTCGTCCCAATTATTGTGCTACAACATTCCGAATCTACCAAACTATCGTGCTACGTCCATTCCATCTATCTTGCTATGTTCATTCTTGCTATCGCGCTACTAACTATCATACTACATTCATCCCTACAATTATGATATGTTCAACCCAATTATTACTACGTTCCAATTATTGTACTATGTTCGTCCCAACTATCGAACTATGTTTGTCAACTATTGTGCTTGTCCCAACTATAATACTACGTTCGTTCTAACTATGCTACGCTCATCTTTAATCTACCTATCATGCTATGTTCATTCTTACTACAGTAATTATAAATAAATTAAAATTTAGTTACTATAGCGTAATAAAACTTTAAAACATTCTTAAATATGTACAAATTTTAAAAAGGTTCTTAAGATTAACTGTTAATTGATGACAAGTTTTAACTTTTTGTGCAAAACAAATACCTTTTTTTAGCTTCTCATTTACTTTGGCAAAAAAGGCTAATCGCCGCTGATTAATTTTGATTATTAAAACTAGACACCTTGAACTATATGTTCGAAACTTACCAGGTCTCAGATAATTATCAAAAAAATTTTTTTCACAATGAGGGGTAAAAGGCACGTGAAAGCCAATCAAATTCAAGAATCCACCTGTAGATCGTTCTAGAATGTAATTCCTAATTTGGTATAATCCCTGACTGTAGTACGGCAATTTACTATTATTGAAAATGATCGACATACACTTTACCCTTAATATTAGAATAAATGCTAAATTATTACTAACAATTAAGAATAATTTAAATATTGATTTTTTTTAATTTTTATTTTACTTTTATTTTAGAGACTGCCTATTTCCACCATGGTATTTTGCTATTTCGACCATGGTTATACAAAAGTTACTATTTTTAGATTTTAATATAATATTGTATATTATAATTTTAATTAACTTTAATTGGCCCAACTTGATTTAGGTTACCAAACAAGACTTGTATAATATTACATGACATTAGTAGCATATAACCAAAATTTATTTTTGCGAAAACAATGCACTGGGTCTTTGTGTAATATATATGCATATGTTGTGTAACCAGTATATGTACTGTGATTGGATATTGCTTTGAACTTAGATTTAGGATTAGGGTAGGCCAGAATTATGTCTAACCTGCCGGGTATTATTATAATAGTGCCCATTAGCATTAAGCTTAATGCCGCTGACCCAACCAAAATAAGACTTGTGTAATATTACAAACCATTAGCAGCATGTAACCAAAAATTATTTTGCAAAAACAATGCACTGGGCCTTTGTGTAACATATGTGCATATCAGATATATTATTTTGAATTCTAAAAATAGGGACCCGTTAAAGCCAGGCATTATCACGTGACTTACAGCCAATTAAATTGCAAAATTTGATCATTACAGATCAGCCCGATGAGACAAAAACAAAGAAAAAAGTAAAAAATACTAAAAATACAAGAAACAACAGTCTAAACCTGTCTCAGAGCATTAATAAAAAATGACAGGAAGGCAATTTTCCTATAAAATATTCCTAAACCTAACTCCTAACTAACCCTTACCCTAATTTTAATTAAAAAATAAAAAATATATAAAGGTACCTGGCTTTAATAGTCCTCTAAAAATAGAAATCTTATATAACCATAGTGGAAATAGCAAAATACCATGGTGGAAATAGTAACCCCTTATTTTATTGCTTTTTTTATTCATGAGACGTTAATTATTAAAATTTTATACTAGAACAATAAAGATGTTAAACATTCAACATATATTGAGTTTAATTGCTATCTTTATGCATGTTGCTTTCTTTATTCACAACTTTTTAAAATTTTGAGTAATCAATGAAATTTTTTACACTTTCACGAGACAATCTATAACTATTGCCTGATCACTATAAAACCCACTACTACGCCACTGCATTTACCTCTAATATAAAACTGCTCACTGCATCTGCATCCTCTAAAACGCAAGCCTTGTCAAATATAGAAGCTTCATGATAATTGTTTGTTAAAAGCTCTTCCAACTTAGGGTTCTCTTAACACATAAGCATGTTTTGTTTAGCACATGTTACATAAGTTTGAGTTTAATGCTTTAGCAATACCTATAAAAAGATATTTATTAGCTTGAGTCTTTTCGTTACAATCTTATAAATGTCAACTTACCCAAAAGACCTTTTCTTTACTAACAAAATATGTACCAACAACAATGAGAAGTTTGTTATCTAGCAAGCTAACAAATTCATGTTCGGCCTTTTCGATATTCATATTAATGGAAGATAAATTGGAATCTAACATCTCTATAAATTCTGCTTTTTGTTATTTAAATCTGAATCTAATATCATTGTAGTTTATCCCCCTGCTCTTTTGTGGTTTTTGTGCACTTTATAGTAAGTAAGCCACCATTTTTGATCACTTCTTACTATTTTTTTCATACAATAATTGAGCTAATTCAGTTTTTTTAACAATAAAAGAACAGCTATAAAATTTCTTTATTATTAATTACTTTCATTTGTCTATTTCGAGTTTCAAAAAAAAAAAGATCTCAGTAGATGCATTATTTTTAAAAAAATTAATAATAAAGACTTTGATTAGTTGAACATGATACATATGAATTTTATATGATTTTCATATAAAATGACAATTTTTGTATTACAATTAACTTGTATAACATTTGAGTTGCCCCTTCCTGTATTTTTACTAACCACTAGATAATACTGTTCAAAATCCTAGTTCATTAGTAAAATTCTTATATTAGTAAATATTTAAAGATTATATTTGTTGGCCAAGAAGCTTCTGCAAACTATCCTCTTAAGAAAATATTACAAGTTCGAAAAAGTAAGGTAGCAGTATCTTTTTGAGCACAATCTTTTATTTAAAGATTTTGAGTTTGATAGAAGTGCACTAGAAAGTTTACTTGAAGGTAATATTCTTGATGCTTTAAAAGCGACAACTACATGTACTATTATAGACCTTGATTGCAGAAAAGTAAAACATTATACAGAATACCTGCAAAATGAGTCAGATAATTGTAAAACAGATAGCGAAAATGAAAATAGCAATAATTTTGTTGTAAATAATACAGTAGACATTCATTTATTATCAAAAACCTGCAGAAATAGGGATGCTAGTGGAGTTTTTGTAGTTGGATATTGTTATTTTCTTGGAATTGGATTGAAATGGATGAACTTAAAGCATTCATTTATTATCAAAAATCTGCAGAGATGGGGCATGCAAGTGGAACATTTACTCTTGGTAAATGTTATGCAGGTGGAATTGAAGTTGAAAAGGATGAATGTATTGCATTCATTTATGATCAAATATTTGCTGAGATGGGAGTTGCTGATGGAATGTATTGTGTTGGATTATCAAAATAGATTTGGAGTTGAAGAGGATGACAGTAAGGCATTCATTTATTATTAAAAATCAGCAAAGATAGAGAATACTGGCACAATGAATCGTCTTGCAGGTTATTATTTTACTGGAAATGGAGTATTCCAGGATGATCGTAAGGCATTCATTTATTATAAAAAATCTGCAAAGACAGGATGCGCTAAAGGAACATTTGGCGTTGGATATTGTTATAAAAATGGAGTTGGAATATCCAAGAATAAATATAAGGCATTCGTTTATTATCAAAAATCTGCAGAATGGAAGAACAAATAGGAGAACATGGAGGAGTATTTGAAGTTGGAAATGTTATCTTAATAGAATTGGTGTTAAAAAGGAAGAACATAAGGCATTCATTATCAACAATTTACAGAGATGGGAACATTTTGGGAATGTATAATATTGGAAATTGTTATCTTGATAGAATTGGAGTTAAAAAGGATGAACATAATACATTCATTTATTATCAAAAATCAGCAGAGTTTGGTGATGAAGCTGTAATGTCAAAAGTAGGAAAATGTTATCAAAATGGAATTGGAACAACAAGAGATTTGGATAAGGCCAAATACTGGTATCATAGATAAATGTTGTGTTTAATTTTTACAGGAGCATTGTAACGCACCATAACCAAATTGTACTCTATAAGAAATCTTCGCACACAATTTTAAATATGGGCAGTACTAAATTACAAGTGAACTGAACAGCACATCTAAAACACGTAAAAAGCGCAGATTTCTGACGTATTAAAATCAAATCCTAATGGTGATGTTTGCAGATTTACCATACATTTCTCCTGAAGTTTTGGACAACCAATCAGCATCTGATATTTATTCATTTGGTAGGGAGATTTTATATGGAAAACGTATCTTACAATGAAAACTTTTATGTCACAACTTTGTTTTTCAATGTGTTTTTATGATTTAAGACCTTCTGTAAACAAAGAAGTACCACAATGTTACATAAACCTTATGAGAAACTGTTCGATAAATATCTAGAGAAACATCTATTGGCAAAAGATCTTTGTGAAATTTTTGAGAAATGGCAAAGTGATGAAATCATTTTGTTAGAACTAAATGAGTCCAAAACAGTATTTGAAAATAGAGATGGTTTTCATGCATGTGCATTATTTCTCAATCATGCGTATGAATGTGCATTAATGTGCAAGTTTCCAAATCATGCGCATTTTATCCCATCAAAATTTTATATAGAAAATTAGATATAAAATAAGTATTATTAACATTCTAATCTACCTATATACTTCAATTCTGGATCTGTTTGCTTAACATTTATGATTGGTCATATTCGAAAAATGTGACCTAAATGTAGAAAAACTAACAGACGTAAGATGATTATGACTATTATCATAGTCGAGTAATTATTATAACATTCGAGTAATTATTATATTATTTTTAATGCCCTTATTAAAGTGCTTAAACAACACAAAATCGTGAACGTGAATTTTTCAAATTTATTTTTGTTGTTTGATTGCCTAATATTTACAAACTATTTTGAACCAAAAAAGTTCAGAATTGTGAAACCGTTTTGTATAATAGTCTCAAGTTCAAGAATAAGTGCAAGTGCAAGAACACAACAAATGCTCCACTATAGATAAAACATATGATTAATAACAAAAATAGTGAATATATTAACGAATATCAATAAAAAGTTACATTAAGCCAAATATTTAGATGATTGATTTCTAGAAGTTTTGGTTGGAATTTTTGCTGCCCAGACTATCTGATAATCAACTAATTTTCATATAAGGTTTTCTCTTTGCAAAACTTATTCAAAAAAAATTGGCATTCACCAATAAACTAAGCATAATATTATCTGTTATTGGTGTAACAAACTTTTATAGTTAGCTTATACTAATTCAAACTAACCTACTATATATTGCAATTACTGGTATAGCGAACAAATTTTATAATAGAATTTTTCATAAAAACTCATGATAATAATCACAATAATTCTAATAAAAACTGGCTCAATCATACTGAAATAGAGTGTGAATTCTATAGCAGAATTTTATAATAATATAATTTTAATGCAAACTAAATCTTAACCATATACTGTAGTTAATAGAATATTATGTTCAGTAACAAAATTTTTTTGTGACGATTCAATGCAAACCAACTCAGCATATTTATGAATATTATATAGTGCGAATTTACAGATTTTATCTAAGATTCTAAAGTTTTATATAAAATTCTTGTGGCAGAGCCATGGGTCAGGTATCAAATTTTATAAGATAAGCAATGATGAAGTTTACAATTAGTTAATTTGTAAAAATTTAGATATATAGGCAAAACTGATTAAGAATCAATATGTAGTATCTTTATTTAGATATATTATCAATAATAAAGATAAAAATTAACAAAATTTTTATCATGCGGTATTATGCGCATTTTATATATCATGTGCATTAATGCGCATTTATTCGCATTTTATTATAAAATGTGCATGTTTTCCATCTTTACGAATACTATTATAATACTGCAGAGTTAGATGACATTGAAGGAATACGGAAAGCTGAATATTGTTAAAGAAATGGAATTGGTGTTGAAAAATATGAAATCAAGGCATTCATATACAATTATAAAGCTGCCGAATTGGGTAACACTGAAGGAATCAGTAATCATAGATATTGCTATAAAAATGGATCCAGTATCATGAAAGATGAAAACAAGGCATTTAAATATTATTATAAAGCTGCAGAAACGGGTGACGCTGAAGGAATGCGCAAGATTGGATATTGTTATGAAAATGGATTTGTGTTGAAAAAGATGAAAACAAGGCATTGTCATAGAGTAAACGTGACATTCCAAATATGGATGATTATTTATCCATATACTGTACCACATTTAATTATGCATTAAGTGACAATGCATAATGGACAATTATGATCGACAATGCATATCGGCAACTTACAACTGATCATGCATAGAATGATCATGCATAATCGATCAGGCATGTTCGGGCTCAGCGTACGACGTAATGATTTAGAAACCTTTCACGCTCGAGTATAATAGACAATCATGATAACATCATAGATAGTATATTGTATGATTTTATCTGATAGTTTCCATAATGTTCTATATTATTAGATTGGGAGATTCCCATATTATTTTGTCAAGTATAAAAGAAGGAGGTTTTAGCTCTCATTCGAGAGTAATCTTGGGATTATTAACAATACCAATCTAATAAAATATATACAATAAATTTGAATTAACTCCATATACAAATTTCCTTTTTTTCATAATAAATTATGTTAAATTACCAAGTCACGCCTCTGGCAAACTGCCTTTTATTATCTTTGAATCAAATCCATAAAGTTCATACAATTTTTCCCGTAACAATTGGTGGTGACTGTGAGATACCAACTTCGTAACAGAAATTATTAATAAAGCGAATAAAATGAATACCGAACAGTTTCAACAATTCATAAAAATGATGACAAGATCTCTTAAGAGTCAGAATGGAAGTACGAATACTTCAAAAGAAAACAATCACATTAAGGTAAAAGTCTTCTATAGTACCAACGAAGAAGATTCCTTTGAATGGTTTGATGAATTCAAACAGGCCGCCGAAGCCAATAATTGGATTGAAGGTCGTGATTGAAAATAGCATCTGGTTACTTGAAGGGTATGGCCGCCGACTAGTATAAAGAAATTAAAGATGATATAGAAAGTTGGAAAACTAAGAGCGGAGACAAGGAAGAGAGAAAGAAAAGTTTCTATCACCTGTTTGGAGAGCCGTTTGCACCCACTGAATGACAACATAGGTGCCAAATAGAATTGAATTCCTTGAAGCAACAAGAAATTGAAAAAGTGGATGTATATGCTTTAAAATTTAAAAGGTTGCTTAGTCATGTTAATTTTGACAAAGAATTGTCATATGGATTTATTGTAGGAATGTTCTTGAGCAGCCTCAAAAAGAATAATGCCACTTTTGTAGCTGTTGCTATGCTGAAAAACCTAAATGAAGCGATTGCCACAGCAAGAAGGGTAGAAGCAGGTAATTATTACGAACATCAACCTATAGAATCAGAGAAGTCGCAGCATAAATTAGGAAGTGAATTGAGTGATCTCAAGAAATGAATTAGTGAAATAGCTTTAAACTATGCCACATTGACAGAAAGGATACAGAACGTTAAAGAACGGTCTAACAATAATCAAGGTTATAAAAAGAAGTTTGAAGTAGAATGCCATAATTGTGGAAAAGTAGAACACATAGCACGACATTGTATGTCAGGAAAAACAAGGCAATTAAAGCCAAAAGAAGCTTTTAATAGGCCTAAAAATATAAATTTCTGTGAGTTAGTAGACAATAAAAAGATAAATAATCCAGAAGTATACAATGTCGGTAAGGATATTGCGTCTAAATCTACAAAATAACCTGTGGACCCTAATTGGGATACAAGATTAAGGGGAAGGAAAGTAACTAGAATTCAATGCCTGAAAACAAATGAAACAAGACAAGAGATGGATAATATTCAAGGTATTAATTTAAAAAAAAACCTAGAACAGATCAACCAAGAAGAAAAAGGGGGCCGTTAGTGGTGGACACCCTTTCACCTTACGATGTGGCCGAGGATATTCTGTCATTACCTGCTACTGCCACTGTAGGTCAAATGTTACAATATCCGAATCAGAGAAGCAATTTGGCTCATGTACTGAAACGACCTTTACCGATTCGGAAAAAAAATCTCTTAAATTATGAAGAAAAGCACCGTACCACAGTAGCAAGATGTTTAGTAAAAATTCAAAGGAATTTTATACTGGCAATGTTGGACTCAGGCATCGCAGTAAGTATCATTTCTCAACAATTGTTTAACAAATTACAATTAAAGATGGATGAGGAGTCTATGGTTAAGGTGATAATGGCTACCGGGTCTAAAACTAAAACATTATGTAAAGTAAAAAATATAAAAATAAAGATAAAGGATATTATTATACCCACCAACCTTTATGTCATTGAGTCAACGTAAGAGATATTATTATTGGGAACCGACTGTTTCCAGAAAACTAATGCTCATATTCATTTTGATGAGCAAAAATTATATCTATGGTATGCCGATAAAGTGTAAAAGTCCTGATTTCTAATACCAGATTAGAGGGTCTAAAAACTTATGAAAAAAAAGATTACAACAGTGAAGGTGGGGATGCCTTCGATGAATTTGATTATGAAGAGGAAGAAGAAATTGATGAAGTTGAGGGTCACTTTATAAAAGAATATCAAGAGAAGAATCCTGCTCTATTCTTGACCTACGTTGTCGAGGTACCTATAAAAGAAAATGAGAAAGAAAACTCGGTTGAATCAAAAATTCAACAGGTTGTGAAAATAACAATCTAACCCCCAACAAAGCCAGGAAGTAAAGGAATTCTTAACAAGAAAAATGGAATTATTCGTACAAGGCCTTGAAGACCTGGGCCGTACTGATATTATTACGTATACCATCAACATGGGGGACGCCGCTCCAATTCCCAAGGTCCCTATAAGGTTGCACATAGAGAAAGTGAGTTTATTAAACAAAAAATAATAAAACTAAAGAAACAAGGGTTAATTCAGGATGCCTTTAGTCTGTGGGCATCCCCTGTAGTAATCGTACTGAAAAAAGGGGAAAACCTTCGTTTCTGTGTTGATTACCGCAAGTTAAACGTAGTAACTAAAAAGGACACATACTCCCTTCCCCATATAAATGATCTTCTGGATACCTTTGGAGAAGCTAAGTGGTTTTCTACCCTCGACTTGATGAGCGGGTATTGGCAAGTCGGGGTAAAGGAAGAAGATAAGGAAAAAACTACTTTTACGACAAATATAGCACGTACGAATTTAACATAATGCTACAGAAACATTTCAAAGGCTCATAGATAAAATATTACAAGTATGTATTGGAAAGTACACGGTAGTATATCTCGACGATATAAATGTCTATTCAAAGACATTTTTCAACCATTTAAACCATCTAAGCATTATATTTAGTAAGCTCAAAAATGCAGGACTTAAGTTAAATATAGACAAATGTAATTTCTTTCAAATAGAAATACATTATTTGGGTTATATAATAAATCGAGGGGGTATAAAACCTGATGAATCAAAAATAAAGAAAGTAAAAGATTTTCTAGTACCAACAAATATTTGACAGTTAAGAGGATTCATAGGGTTGGCCTCATACTATCGTCGATTTGTAAAAGGGTTTGCAAACAAAGCTCGACCTCTTTAAAAATTATTAGAAAAAAATGTAGCATACAAATAGACTGAAGAAAGACAGTATGCATTTGAAATATTAAAGAGACATTTAGTAAAAGCCCTATTCTAAGATATCCCAATTTCAAAGAAATGTTTTACTTATATACGGATGCATCAGGCACGGAATTGTGAGCCATATTAGCACAGAAAGATAAGGAACAAAGGGAGTATATAGTTGTATATGCAAGTAGGGGACTCTCTAAAACCGAACATAATTATTCCTCGCTGGAGTTAGAGTGTTTGGCGGTAGTATGGGTGGTGGAACATTTCTACTATTATCTAGGGGCCAAATGCTTTATACTAATAACTGATCATACTATACTCAAGTGGCTGCATACAGCCGAACCCAAAGGAATCAGAGCTCGCTGGATTCTAAGATTACAGCCATATAATAATGAAATTATTCATCGCACAGAAAAAAACATTCAAATGTTGACACATTATCTCGAATGTACCTAAAAAAAGAGAATAATATAGAGGATTAAAAAAAAAATAATAATAATAATAATAAATATACATAGCTTAGAGGCGACTTAGAAGTTTAAATTGTTTAATTGGATTAATTATATATATTTAGTATATAACTATTTTATAGAAAATTGGAGATATTATACGTTAGTATAAGTTTAAATAAAATTTTATTTTAACCTAAGTTTAAAAATTTTTTTATATTTTTTTTTATTATTTATTAACTATTTATATTATACTTGCGAATTTTTAACCTAAAAAAAAAAAAATAAAAAATAATGGGTTCAATGCCGTAAGACGCTAAATGCGCAAAAAGATGGTGCAATGCCCGTAAGATGCTAAATGCGCAAAAAGATGGGTACAATACCTATAAGATGCTAAATGCGCAAAAAGATGGGCGCAATGCCCATAAGACGCTAAATGCGCACAAAGATGGGTGCAATGCTCGTAAGATACTAAAAGTGCAAAAAGATGGGTACTCTGCTCGTAAGACACTAAATGCGCAAAAATTTGGGTTAAACAAAGTATAGATCAAAAAAAAAATCCAAAATTTTAAGAGTTATTTAACATGAGGACTGACTACGGCCGCTGGCCTATAGATAAGTATTAGCTTATTTTACCTATAATTTTTAGAGTTCATAGTACTCACTTTTTGTGTCAGCGAAGATAGATAAAAAGTTGTTTACATATCAAAACCAAGATTTGAATCGAATTTTATTATGAAACTCACAATATTAAGTGACCAAGGAGAATTAAGATAAAATTTTTATATATTAAGATTTCTCAAATTGGAAATAGAAATCTGATATTGAAACAAATTCAGTCCAGGTAGTCAGTGTCCTGGCATAAACAAGATAGAACCTAGTAGATATCAACTATTAAAAACATATTTAATTAGCTATACTATACCGCGTACATGTATGACTCAACAGAGACAGAGCCTTTAGGCTCAAAGCAAATTTTTCGAAATCAAAAGGGGTCTGGTATATAAAAAGGATAAATATAAGAAAAATTGTTTACTTAGAGTTATACAAAAATATGAGGTAGAACCAATTTTATTCCTAACCCATACCTACCCATTAGGAGATTACCTAGAGAAGGATATCATATTTAATAAGATTCGAGACAAATATTACTGGCCTCAGGTGTATGAAGATATAAGAGATTATGTTAAAATGTGTGATGCATACCAAAGGCGGTGTAGAAATTTTGCAAAACCTCCACTATATCCAATTCCAGTAGAGGCACCATTTTTTAAAGTTGGGATTGATATTTTAGGTCACTTACCAAAAACGTCACAAGAAAACAAATATATAGTCGTAGCAACAGACTATATGACAAAATGGCCCGAGGCCAAAGCCATTGAAATACTAATGCCAATGAGGTAGCCGATTTTATATATGAGGATATTGTGTGTAGACACGGGTGCCCACAATATCTGTTGTCTGATTGAGGAATGCATTTTAGAAATTCGTTAATAGATGAATTTATAAAAAGATTCAAAATCAACTATCATTTCTCAATACTGTATCACCTCCAAACAAATGGGTTGGTTGAACGATTTAATAAGACTCTTTGTGAGTCTATAGCCAAACTTATAACCAACATTCGAGATTGGGATTTACTAGTTTCATCGATTTTGTTTGCATATCAAACAGCCAAACAAGACACTACAAAAATGACACCTTTTATCTGGGTTATGGGAGGGAGACACATCTTCCAATTCACCCAAGTGAAATAGAGGAATTATTAGAAGTGACATTCCTTCAACGTTTATTCGAGTTAATCGAAGTTGTGCCACAAGCTAGAGCCTCCCAGTGGAAAGAGTTGAAAATGCCTAAAAAATAGCCAAAATCTGATATGATCAACAACTTCGGCCATTAGTCAATCTACAAAAAGGAGATAAAGTATTAGTCTATAAGGCATCTTAAGAGCATTCAAAGAGCCACAAACTTTATTCTAAATGGAAGGGACAGTGAAGGGACCTTTTATTGTACATAAGGTCCTATCAAAAAGAGTTTTTAAACTTAGAAGGATCGAAGAAAATATTATAAAAACAACCAAATCAACTGATGTTTTCTAAAAAGGTATCATGACAAAGAAGGTTCTACTTAATTAATTAGTATAAATAAAAATATTTAATAATATATTAGTATAACAATAAGTAGTAATTATTATAAATTAAAGTTTATTAGTGGAACGCATAAGATAAGCGTGGGCGAGTGTCAAGGGTAAATGTGACATTCCAAATACAGATGATCATTTATCTGTATACTGCGCCACATTTTATATGATAATTTAAGTGAAAATGCATAATGGACAATTATGATCAACAATGCATATCGGCAACTCACAACCAATCATGCATAGAATGAATCGTGCATAATTGATCAGGCGTGCTTGGGGCTCGGCATACGACGTAATGATTTAGAAACCATTCACGCTCAAGTATAATAGACAATTATGATAACATCATAGATAGTGTATTGTACGATTTTATCTGATAGTTTCCATGATGTTCTATATTATTAGTTTGGGAGATTCCCATATTATTTTGTCAAGTATAAAAGAAGGAGGTTTTAGCTCTCATTCGAGAGTAATCTTGGGATTATTAACAATACCAATCCAATAAAATATATACAATAAATTCGAATTAACTCCATATACAAATTTCCTTTTTTTCATAGTAAATCATGTTAAATCACCAAGCCACGCCTCTGGCGAACTGCTTTTTATCATCTTTGTATCAAATCCATAAAGTTCGTACAATTTCCCCCGTAACAGCATTCTTATTCTATTATAAAGCTATAGAGAAGAGCGACGTTAAAGGAATGTGTAAAGTTGGTTATTGTTATTAATGTGAAATCAATGTTAAAAAAGATGAATTAAAATACTATTGTAACGCTTCAGGAAATGGTTTTGAAAAAGATAACAAGGTATTTAAATGCTTTCATAAAACTGCAGAGAAGATTTACGCTGAAGGAATATGTAAAGTTGGATATTTTTATGAAAATGGAATCGGTGTTGAAAAAGATGAAAGCAAGGCATTTGAATGAATACTATTATAAAGCTGCAGAGATGTGTGATGTTGAAGGAATGCATAAAACTGGATATTGTTACAAAAATGGAATCAGTGTCAAAAAAGATGAAAACAAGGCATTCAAATATTATTATAAAGCTGCTAAGAAGAATAGCGCTAAAGAAATGTATAAAGTTGGATATTGTTATGAAAATGGAGTTGAAGTTGAAAAAGATGAATACAAAGCATTCAAATACCATTATAAAGCTGCAGAAATAGGTGACACTGAAGGGATTCATAATAATGGATATCACTATGAAAATGGATTCGATGCCATATTCAAATACTATTATAAAGCTGTAGAGATGAGTTACTCCGAAGAAATGCGTAAAACTGGATATTGTTATAAAAATAGAATCAGTGTTAAAAACAAGACCTTCTTATACTATTATAATGCTACAGAGAAGGGTGACGTTAAAGGAATGCGTAAAGCTGGATATTGTTTTGAGAATGGAACCAGCATTGAAAAAGATGTAAAAAAAGCATTCAAATGCTATTATAAAGCTGCTATGAAAATGGAATCTGAGTTGGTAAAGATAAAAACAAGGCATTCGGTATTACATAAGATCTGCATAGTTTCATGATTCCGATGTAATTTAAAATTAATACCAGATAATATGGATAGGAAAAAGTGGTTTCTCAACTATATATCATGCTAAATGGAATTTGATGTTGCGCTTAAATTAATACGTAAATCATAAAAATGATTCCAAAGTTTTATAAATAATGTAATTTACTAAATTACAATAATATAATAATATCCCTTGACTAATATATTTTATTATCCCTTAAACGGTAAGCAATTGCAGGCTGCAATTTTTCCTATTGTAGTACTATATATAAACTTTATAAAATTTAAACTTTATACATTCAAATTTTTATTGTAACTAACTAATTAATGATATAGACAGCTCGAATTCTTACTTCGTGTTGTTACATAGAAATTATATAATATAGATACATTTGCAAATCAACTATTTTTGATTAATTTCTAATTTTTTTTAAAATTTGCTATCTATCTTTAATTTTCTCAGTGCGTCTCGATTATAACCATAAGAAACCTTAGTAGGAAATGTAAAATTCAATATAAAAAATAATTTTTGATTGTTTAATATTACAATTCTAAAGTAAATTTTGATTTTGCATTTGAATAAAAAAAATAAACTAAATATTCATAAAATTTTACATTTTTTTTTACAAAAAAAAAGTTTTTTTTTTATACAAGAAAAAAGTTTAAGAGTGAAGATATAAATATTGTATTTAACTACTTTGATATATTATTAACAATTTGATACATTGTTATTGATTGGGCTTGAAAAGATTCACGTTAATATATGGAATGCGTAGTATTTTTAGAATTTGGAAAGAAGAAAGTTAACTTCTGGAAGGGGTTACAAACTTCAGAATAATTACGTACAAGTTATTGGAGATTCTTTACTAGATATACAGTAGTTACTGAACCCAAAAATAGAAATATAGTCCATATAATTTTGAGCTAAAATAAAAATCAAGATTTGCATATTTCAGTATTTATTTACTGATTTACCGTAACATTGTTAGAGATGTGCGAATGCATGTTTTTTTGATCTTGCATTGCATAATGCAGCATTATGCTGCAGGATGCATTATGCTATTCTGCATAATATATAAAAAATAGCCAAAAAATATTATCAAGCAAATTTAAAAATACAAATTATAAATAATGATATAAACGATTTAAATTATATTTTTAAAGTACAAAATAAGATTAGAATTAATTGTACAAAAGAAAATGTAGTAAAACTACTGCAAGGCTGTAGAACCACTACCATGAGAGTACTATGATATAAAAGACTACTATAAGAATGTTGTAGGTCTAATACAATGCCGTAAGACTGCCATAGAGCCCCAAAAACACCAAAAAATATTAGATTGGTAGTGATGAAGATAAACAAAACAAGTAGTAATACAAGTATTCACTATAATGTATATACACAAAATAATAATTTTATTACTATAGTTAAAAATTTTTGAATCAAATTATATAATAATTTCTATGTACATTTTGAAGTTTTAGGTAGCCTGCATTGCATTATGCTGCATTATGTAGCATGCAACATTGAATACATAATGCATTTTGCACATCTCTAATCATTGTACAATTGTAAAAAATCATATTTTTTCGATTATCCCAACCCACAATAAGAATTCTTTTTTTTTGTTTACTTGATCTATGTTGAATTTTTTTTTGAGCAGTATTAATTACTATGTTCTCTTATTCTTTCAACTTGAATTTCTTGAATATTTCTACCCTGAATATCATCGTTTTCATTATTATCTGATCCACTTTGCTCATGATTTTTATGAATACTACATGATAGCTCTACAATATACACATTATCATTATCCTGCTCATTAAATATTTGGAGTTTCTATTGTGAAACAAAGAATAACGAAAAAAACTCAATTATTTTATTAAATTATCAAACGTAAGAAAAAAATTAAGAAATTCTTTTAGATAGCAGTAATCATGTTTTTTTGAAATATATAGAGCGTAATTATTATTCAAATATGTTAATTGATTGTTAATCAATATCTATCTAGGGCAGGAAAACGATTGGTTAATTTTGTAAAAAAATATAAACTGATTTACATCTAAATTTGGAAATTGCAGACAAATTTGCCTGCAAAACTGTTTAAGGGATAGTCTAGTCTATTGTGAAATTGGAAAGAAACCCTTTATTTTCAAAATGTCATGAGATATCCCGAAATGAAGATTATATCTTTGGTTTAGATTATGCGATTATACCAGGAACGAATGCAATAAGTACATGGTTTTATGCTGTTTGGAGTGGTATTTGTCCACAAAATCTTAAGTTTGATTGGTCCGCATGACTTTTCGTCAAATTTTGGTTATTTTTCACGCATGATTTCATCATGCCATTATTCTTCACATGCGAATTCATTACGCCTTATATCAGTATTCTTATATGGCATAGATTAACAAATGTGTAAATATATAAATATAGTTTATGGGTTTAAATTTAATGATAAGAACTATAAATATAAGAAATATCATAGCTACAATAACTAATGATATTAAAAGCAAGAATTTTAGTTGTAAAAATTGGTAACCCGTTGCAAATTAATTTGTCTATTTACTTGTTATTTGGCATTTTTTATTTTTTTCGTAGAATTTTTTATTGGGTTGATTAAATGATAATCACTGATCATCAAAAATAATAGCGAAATAATTTTCGGATAACTGGATAACCTGATGATTAATTATATGATACATCATAAACTTTGTTTAATTCGCTAATGCAAATCAATAAGGTTTTGTGCCTTGCTTGATACCAAAAAGACCAAGTAAAATTTTTACTTTAAGTTCCCAAATATCAATAGATTGTGATTATATTAGCAAGTTGTTAGCTGTAAAAAAGTAGAAGCAACATGTATGCAAAAAATCCTATGGTTTTTTTGTAGATCTGGATAAATAATTTATGAGAAACGAGATATAAACTATCAAAACTTACCAAGAATAACAAACTTCAGTTTGACTTAGGGCTGTTAATCAGTCTGTTTGGTCCGTCCAGTTTAAAAAACTAGACCAGACTACAGTCCAGGACCGAATAGGACTGAATAGAGCTAGACTGGATGGTCCGATTATCAATATAATGCTTTTTTACTATAACGATGAAATTAAGTTTGTCAGTATAAAGAATTTCAATAATTTTACAATAAGCTTCTCAAATTTGTAATATTTGCTTATATTATATAAGAGAGCAATAATTAATACGTTCGATAATTTTGGTTATATATAAATTATGAATTAGAAAATAATATACAGTAGTATATTAATATAGCAAAAAACTTCATTTAATTAACTTCGTAAAATATGAACATTATAGTTAAAATCATTTACAAAGATATTTTGTCACTTAACATTCGATAATTTGATTGAATAAGTATATAATATTGATCATGCATCAATTAATATCGCAAAATCCGTCCAAAATGGCAAATGATTGGCTGACACGTGCCGCACAGCGGCACGTGTCAGCCAATCATTTGCCATTTTGAACAGATTTATCAACGCATGATTTCAATATTAATGTTATCCGGCAATTATGATCATGATTCTCAAGTCGTGATTGGCTAACTGAGTTTTAATTCGAATAAACATGATTACGTAATAACACATGAAAAAATAACAATAAGAAATTTTTTCATGATCATATGAGTTTGCCGGATAATATAATCATAATTGAGCATGCCAAATGTTCAATCTTGTACTGATTCAAGACAAGAATTGTCTTAATACCGGTATATGAAAATATTAAAGTAAATTAACAAAACGATCAGATGTTACTTGCATAGAAAAAAAATACTTATTAATATAATATTGTTAGCATTTACATGCCTGTCAAATACTTAAAAATTTATAAATCTATATATTTAATAAAACAAAATATAAAAAATAAAGTATACTACTAGTATCGGGTTATTTCCAAGTTAAAATCCAAAAAAATTTTTAATCGGTAAAATGTTATAGTATAAAAGTTTTATACGTATTTTATAAGCACAATTAAATTATATACGTATATAAAAAAACCTCTAGCGGGAAAAAAAATTTTTATGAAATTAAAATTTAGAATGGTAAGCCTTCAGTAAACCAAGATTTTAAATACAAAACAGCCCGAACTGTTTCATTATCAAGAGAATTTCGTGATTTAGTAACTGTTAATCCAGATAAGCTAAATAGTGGCTATAGTATTGCACAGTGTGGTCGGATTCTGTATTGCTGGGAATTTCTAAATTAAGGGTAATTTCGAATAATTCTTATGGAAGAATTCCCATGTTTGTTTTCCATTGGTTGTACCGTTGATCTGTGTTTGATCTTTAGATGGGCAGAGTTTGAGGTACGTTAGTTTATTTGTGGAACTTTTGTGAATTTCAAATTCAAATACCGTGTTCTGGAATCTATGTGGTATTGTGTTGTCTTCGGATAATTCTAATATTGTTGGGTTTTCCCCAAATCTTTGGGCTATTATTTTTCTTTCAGTTTTATCAAATATGAATAAGTACTTGAATCCTTTATATGATTTTTCTATTGTTTGAATTTTGTGTTCAATTCTCCTAAGTGGTCTAATTAATTCTTGGATCTTTTTCTTATATTTGATCAAGGTTTGGATTTCGAATGAAGATAACTTCCCAAAGTTTAATGCTAGTAC